>BMAV01015204.1:0-35000 GCA_019973955.1 Trichonephila inaurata madagascariensis
CCAATTACATTTTTGTGTAATTTTAGGATTAAGTTGAAAAAAACTCTTCGGACAACTAGAGCCTCAACCATCCAATTCCATGCTAATGAAAAAAAAATTCCTTTCCTTCAAAAATATTATCTCAGAATTCCCGTCTTATCGAGATCTCGTAAAGCTATGAATACGTAATGCCAAGAAAACGGAAGGTTATTTTAAAAGTAAAAGGGGACCCACACAATGGTCATAATAAAATCTCATTCAGCGAATTTTATTATAATGTCATATAGAATATTTTTTAGTTCTGAAAACAATGCTTTGGGTGGTTAAAATAAAGTTCGCAAAATAAAACAAATCTTAAAATTCAAGTGATGATTAAATACAGTATAGGAAAATATTTGATTTCTAAAAAGATTATTTGATTGTTTTTCTTTTTTTATTTCAACAATCATATTTATTATAGATTTCTAGGAATTTTATTTTAATATTAATGAGAAATGTAATCTGTGCAACAAATATACAGAAACTATTTAAAATAAAGCATACATTAAATATTTGATTAAATTCGAGATGTTTATAGAGATATTTTGCTTTAGAAAAGTACTTAAAATGCGGATCAATTCAATACTTGATTAACTCTTAGTTATTTGTACAAGTATTTAGGATTAGAGGAATACTTAAAATAGAGAAACATTATGTTAAATGATTCTAATAAAATAAAATAAAATCTAACATTATGTCTTTATCTACTCATTTAAATCATATTTGAATATTGGTAAAATTTATATATTTTTGGTAACTAAGTAATGCAGGTGAGAAAGTTTTATATATATTTATATTGATGTGTTTCGATTAATTTAATAAGCTAGTTTATTGGAGTTTTAATGTCTAAAAATATTGCTTTTTAAAACTAGTAAATAATGATATTGTGTAAGAAGATGAACTTAGGGTAGAAATAACACATTAATAATTTGTTAACAGTAAAAACTAGTTTTGAAAATAACTTCTGGTTTCCATCAATAAAATTATAATTTATTTTTGCTTTAGAAATCCCATTTTCAAGGGATTTGTCTCAGTATAGGCATACAATAATTGAAAAAAAAATTGCTAGGTCTAAATGGCCCTACTTAAGCTACAGCTAAATGCTGTAATGAATAAATCACTCGTGTCTTTCGAACTTCAGCAGTTTCATTCTGTGTAAATACAATCTGCTACAATTTATAATTTTTAGAAATTTCTTTTAAAATGTGCCTTTTTTTAAAGATTTTGAAATATTCTACTGAGATTGGCTTTGAAAACATTGAAGCAAATTATGGAGTTGTATAGAGTTATAATCATTTTATACTCATAGAATAACAATATGGACATTTCTCTGTTCTATTTGATAATGCAATTTAAAAATTCGAATTAAAAACAAGATAGTGCAAGTTTGATCAATGGCAGATGTTTTTGCTGACAAAATGTAAGCAAAATTAACGATAATTCGTGGACATAACTCTTCTCTAAAATCGCATCACTATATTTATAATAAGTATAATGACAACCTCAAAAATCTTGTTATATCAAGAACTGAGATTGAAATGTAATATCCAAATAAAAATGAAGTGTTTCTCCACTTAACAAGTCGAAATACTTTTTCAAAGTATATCGCAAAAAATGAATGAATTTTGAAACGTGGCAGATATTCTCAAAAACTTTTAGTCATCCATTAAATAATCAAATACTTTTTTTAAGTGTCATGCAATTCAACTTAAAAAACCAAATATTCACGCATGCAATGAAAAATAGGAAAATGTGTTTTTCATCATTTCTTTTCAGATAGCATATTTATCCCAAAAATATTTATCCTAATTTATTCAGATAAGTTCAGCAATTTTTTATGTGGAAACGGAAATTCGGGATGTTTTCCCTTAGCTAACCGGTCTATAAATCATTTTTACAGCACTCTGTTGCCTCTTTCATTTTTCTTCTTTCGCGTCTTGTCTCCCAAAACTCGGCATAATCCCCAACAGAGTCATCCGAGGTACTCGTGGCATCCCTTCAGTTTAATCTGCCCGCAGGGATCCCATTTGCCCAAAGAATATTTAGTTTGACAAGCCAGGATCTGGGATAGAAATCTCAACTTAATACGACACCGAATTCCAGGAGTCTAGAAGGTTATCTCTCCCGATCCCTTCTACCGAGCAGCTTTCTTCCTATGTGCGCATGTCTCGTGCTTGTGACGTTGGATACCCCCCTTTATTGAACCAACGGCGAAAATTTCGAAGTTCTTCAGTCTTTCGTTGTCTGTTGCGTAAGGTAGTTGTGGCTCGGGTGTTCCACCTAGCACTTCCACGCGGTGAGCACGTTTGATTCACTGGACTTAGCACGCTAGCTTCTGCACGTTGGTTTCACAATCGGTTTTTGTTTCCCAAAAAATAACTGGTGTCACGCAAAGTCTTGTGAACTTTTCAATCAGTTAACTCTTAAGAGAACTTGATAAAGATTTTTATTTAAAATATAGTTGTACATCTTGGAAAATATTCTGCAACAAAAGTTTGTTATTTTGAAAACATTTCTGTGATCGTGTATTGTATTCAACCTTTGAAAAAATTATGAACGTTTAGTATTATGAGAAATATTTTATAAGAGTTTAAATTATTTCAACAAAAGCTTAAAAAAATTTTTGGTGATTATGCATCAATAAGGATTCCTCTGAAACCATGGCTTGAAATTAAAATCCATTTCAGGTTAATTTGCAAAATTGTAAAGCATTTGCTATAAATAGATAATTATTTGTACCATTGAAATTTGAGTTATATAAATTTTAAAAACCGTTGTCCATTGTAGAAAATTAAGTTCTCATTTGAAGATGAACTTCTTAAATAAAGCTTGATAAATTGGTAAAGATACTCTCTAAGAAAATAATTTTCCAAACAAAACATATCTGGCTTTTTCATTCAAAAGAAGAAACTATCTTAACATTGATTTTTAAATAAATAGTAAATTTTTATGTTATGTTGTTATGTTTATGGCCCTTACACATAAATCTTAACGTGCGATATCTTTTTGAAAGTACTTTTTCATTGTTTATTTTAGGAATTATTATTCAAATGCAACTTTGACCCTCTCTTCCTCGTATTTGATGGAGACATTTATTGTTTTTATACTATATTCAAAACAAGGAATAGCCAAGCAAACGCAAGTTTAAGAAACTTTGAGGATGAATAATTTAAGGTTTCTCTAGAGAAATAAAACATATTTAAAGTGTATCTCTGGAATAAAGGGACGTAATTTCTTTTGAGAAAGAAACTAAACTTCAATAATCCAACGTAATAGTACTGTATTTTAATCTTTGGAACATTAAGTCTCCCCGTGTTGAAAAGAATACTCCCTCTAATACGTACCTTACGTGCTGAGAAAAATTTTCGACGCTTAACCACAAGCTGTCTCAATGAAAAATGATGCTTGCAAGTGGACTAGAACGATAAAACTTTCTCAAAGAAACTCTATTTCCTGAAACTTACAGAATAAATACAATATATCATTTGAGCCACAATGACTGGAATGTCACCAAGTTGTCATTGACGTACGATTCAGTGAACGCATGACTGTTGAATTGAACATCGAACGAAGCACAGTCAAAAACTGAAATAAAGGAGAACTTGGAATTGCTTTGGCTGCGTAAGAATTCCTCGTCTTGTCATACGATAGTCGAAATATGATTGCTATTATTTTAAAGCCCTCTACCCCTGTTGGATTCATCTATCTGACCGATCTTTCTTCCCAGTATTAGGAGAAAAATCGTTCTTGCTCACCAAACCGTGTGGGAAGAAAAGTGTAATTTTTCCCTCGTCAAAAATATCTTCTTTTGGGAGCATTTTTTCTGCGGATTTTTTTTTCTTCTTTTTCATCAGGCTCTTTTCGATCTAAGTGGATTTCAGTGTTTGTTTCGAAGTGTTTGTCAAAGTTACTTTTGTTTTCATTCGAGACAAATATTGGTTTGCTGGAAAACTTTTCCGGAGAAAATGAATCTTGTGTGGAATACCTACTTCACGCTTGCCCTGATTTTCGCAACAGGTAAGATTTATATTCTAATAGTTTTAGAAAGAAATCATTTGTATCTTGGATTTTTTCAGGACCAGATTTAGTTTTTTTTTTATTGTAGGCTCTTACTTCTTTTATATCGAAAATCAGTATAATTTAAGGAAGAAAAAAAAAACCATTCACTAAGCAAAATAATAAACGAGAAAAAAATTCAAAGATTTTCCTACCATTAAAAATTTTAATTTTTTAAAAAGTAGGTCAATTCAATTGCTGAAGCATTAACTATTTTTCCTCTGTCTTTTTGACATTAATATAGTAAAAAAAATATGTATAATGAATTATTATTTTTACAAAAATATAAATGCAAGAAAAAGTTTTAAAAAATTATTTTTCAAATCCCAAAGTATTAATAACTTTTAATGTAAATTAATTTAATCTCTAATATATATATATATATATATATATATAAATATCACTAAAACAACATTTTATATTTTTCTAAAGAAATAGATAAAACAATTTTTTCCAACTTTTTTTAAAATTATTCTTACAAAGTTAAGTTAAAGAGAAAAGACCAATGAAGAATACAATGAAGAATTCTATTTACCAGCATTTTTAAGCGCAAAAATATATTTCACGTACATGTCATTTTTTTATTAACATTAATGTTGGGAAAAAAAAAAATATTTAAAAGGCCTTAATCAAGAGTAAATTACAGAAAAATAAATCCTGACAATTTGAAAGCAATATTTTGATAACAATTTAGGGATTAATAAAACCTAAAATGCAAAATAATTTCATGAAAAATTAATGAACAATACTTTACGACATTATATTTTGGAAACATTTATTTATCCATTTTAGACCACTGATCATTTGATGTGTAAAAATAATGAATCAACTTTTGACACCAACTTCGATGATGCCCTAGTTGGCAAAGTACCCAAACGTGAAAAGAAATCAACACATTTAAAATCCATTAGTTCCTTCAAAGACACATTGTTCCAAGTCTATGATGCATTAAGTAACAATGGCAATAAATTATACTTTATTTTAAAGCACTCACATGAATAAAAAAAATTTAAATTTTTAATAGAAATTTAACATTACTTCACTATCGTCTATATAAACATTGATACATACAGATATTTTACTTATAACAAATTTCAATTATATATATATCATAGCATTTTCACAGCAAAAATATTATACTAATGGTATTTATGGGGTCTCAGGGGTGTTAAATTTCTCTAGAGGTCTGAAAATATAAACAATTTTCAAACAGGTATAATTCTTTTAAATTTAAATTAAATGATTTGAATCTTTTACACATTATTTATAAAAGAATGAGGCTTTAGAAAAGTATAAAATGTTTAAAATATAATCATAATTTTACAAATTATAAGCATATGAAAATAAGAAACTTTTCTATAAGACATATTTTTTAAGTTTTACGTCGCGCATGCTATTTTCTAAAATAGTAGCTTTAATTACTAGCTGTAAGTTGATTAATAAAGTTAAATGTATTATCATTACACTGTAGCTATTTTTATATAAATAGAATTATAACTTCCATATTTTAATAAATAAAAAAGATACATTTTTTAATAATATTTAAAAAATTGCAATGTCTTACACATATTTTATAATACAAAAGATATATAATACTAAAATTAGGTAGGACTTAAAGAGTATGATGCATTTTATAATTCCATAAAAATTTATACATCAGAGGCTACTATTTTAGAAAATATCGTGTGCAACGCAAAAAATACTTAATATTTATCATAGAATTTTCATATGCTTATGATTTTTAGAATTATTATTATATTTTAAACATTTTATACTTTTCTGAACCCCCATTCTTTTATAAATAATTTTAAAAGATTCAAATCATTTAATTTAAATTTAAAAGAATTATACCTGTTTGAAGATTGATTATATTTTCAGACCTCTAGAAAAATTGAACACCCCTGAGACTTCTTAAGTCACTAAATATTCTGATTTTTCATACATCTGTTAATATTCTATACTTATCAAGAGTAACGTAACGCTTACTTACGTCACAAATGATTGATTGATTTAATGCTAACACTATGATTATTTAAAAATAGTTTTTTTCTCTTAATTTCTTAAGGATCTCGTTACGGATTTATATATTAGCCTTAAAGCTAATTTTTTACTAAAGTGATAATAAAAATATAAGACAAAGTATATGAGAATTTGATGTTTATCTTGTATACCTCTCCATAAAAATATAAATAATCTCTTATCATTTATTTTTAATATGTTTAGATTATCAATACTATCTGTTACTTTCATAAGAGTCCATTGTCTTGTGTGTATTAAAAGTCATTCTTTTCATTTTTTGAAATACAATTGTAACATTTTTCTATGAAGGAGAAAAATAGGTAAAATAACTATTTACATAAAAATAAGAAGCATACGGAGTAGACAGACATTTTATATCTTTTGTTGGTAAACATTTTATAATTATTTATTATACCTCTCCCATATAAAGAGAATACGTATATATTTATTTATTAAACAGAACCAAAGCATAAAAAAGCAAAACTTTTCTAAACAACAAAAATTACTAATAAAGTTTTTTTATTACTATAAATAGTTTTCGGATTACTTATCTTAGTTATTCAGTAAAAATAATTGTATTTGCATATTTTCACACTCGCAAAATTATTTTTCATTTCAGAATAACGAAAGAAATATTCCCGATTTTTTTAGTAAAAAAATCCGTTATACACCTATTAAGATAATTTGTTTCAGGACTTAAGTAACACATTAATTACGTTTCCTGTTATTTATAAAAGAAGCCCAATGGTAATTCCCGCATCAATTCTAACTCTTACAAGACAAAGGTTCGCGCTTAAAAACTCGGACTGAGCAAGAAAGAATCAGCCTTTAACCCTTTAGTCATTCAATAAATGAGTAATAAGCTTATTTGAGAGAACTAAATTCTAGGGGTTTCACATCAGACTGACCACCTGACCAGAATATCTGCTTATGCATCTTAGTACCCAAGGTCAGCAAAACTGAGATGGGTACAGTAGGACTATGCCCTCATGGTTTGTTGCGCCTCTGATTTTAAGATAGTTTACTTAGTTATAAAACCTTTGTGGACTCAAGGCGCTCTCTATTAAATCTAAGTATATTTTAAATTAATTCAAAATTTACAATTCGCAATTTCAAAATGAACTCTCTTTAAAATCAAGATATAACATTAATATTTATCGCATTAAAATGTATTTATAGTCTTGTTTTTAAATAAACAAATATATTTTACTATCCTGTGGAATTCGAATAGAAGATATGTGTGTCAAAGTACTTAGAAATATTATGTTATATCAATATTTCACTTCTGAAGCACTGGACTAAAATTTTTCTTCTACGAGGGCTGTCCAATAAATAATAAGACTAAAATTAATTAGAAAAAGAAGAATACTTTTAATCGTCATCATTTACATGGTATTTTTCAAAGTAACTTAAGCGGCACGTAATGCATGCATCTCCCAACGTTCTGCCCACTTCTTACAAACATGTAAAAGTCCGTTTTGTGACAGCTTTATCAAAATCGCCTCCGCAGCCTTTACACATGTTTTATTGCTTTCAAAACGTTTACCTCGTAATGGTTTCCTTAAGTTGAGGTAACAGCTGAAATCGCATGGAGTTTTATCAGGTCTGTATGGAGGGTTTGGTAAGATCTTTACGTTTTCCTGCTACGAAACATCCAGTACGCAACGAGCAATATGTGGTCGGGCATTGTGAAGGTGCAATAGGAAGCCATTTCGCAACAATGGAAGTTTCCTTTTAACGTTCTGTATTATTGTTCGTAGGATATTTGCGTAGTACGAACCGTTTATGGTAGTACCGGGTTCAACAGCGTGTTGTTACACAATTCTTTCATAATCAAATATATATATATATATATATTCATAACTTTATAAGCCAATTTCACAGTTTGCACTTTCTTGGGATTCGGCGAAGATGGATGTTTCCGTTCAATACTTTGTTGTTTTATGATTGGTTCAGTGATACAACCAAGCTTTGTCTGCTGTGATGAAGCGTTTTAAGATATTGTCCGCTTCTTGTTTCACTGTTTAATCATTTCGTATCATATCAAAGGACTCCGATGCTGATTTTTGCAGATTTTTGCTTCCATTTCGACAACTGGCCGCGGCGCGTAGGCGCCGGCAAACACGCTTCAGTTAGCACGTGATACTCAAGAACATGAGTCTGTACACGCCACCTATCGGTAGCTTTCATTAATACAGTTAAGAAACTTTCCTTATGCCACAGAAATTAACATTCCGATTAAAGGTTTCACGGCAGTAAAATTAGTCTTAATACTTATTGATCAGCCTACGTATAATATTGCTCTGCGTTCTATGTTATTAAATAATTTTTGATAACCAGCAAAATTATGTCAATAATTATATACATTTATACGCAAATTTACACTGACCAAAAAAAAGAATCCCAACACCAAGAAAGATGTGTGTTAAATAAGCAGAATTTGGTATGCGTGTTTATACATTTGAAATATGACACCGATTCAAATTTTGTTTTCGCACTTAAGCTTGGCGCTAGTAGTACCACTCAGAACTTGTAAATCAAGGTTGCTTTTAATGCGTGCAATTTTCGGTGTTTTGTCTGTGAAATTGCGTATTGAGTTGATGTTAAAAAGAATTTTAAAGAAGACAAATAGGCCTTGGGGAAAACAGCTCACAGATTTTTGAACAGCTGTGTGGGGGGGGCTGCAAATTATTTCTTTCCATGACATTACAAAAAGACGTCCGGAATGTATCCACTGTACACGATTGTTGGCAGCAGGGGATGGTACTGCCTCAAGAAGACAGGGCTTCGGGAGGTCACTTGGCACTAATAAGAGGGAGAACCGCACTATTCAGTGTTCGTCTGTGGCAGAAATTTGAGCTGCAGTTGGAACCACTGTGACACAGCGAACTGTTAACAATCGGTTACTTCAAGGGCAACTCCGAGCCAGGCGCTCTGTAGTGTGTATTCCACTGACTGCAAGCCATTGCCGTTTGCGTTGACAGTGGTGTCAAGCGAAAGCTGATAGGATGTCGGAATGGAGATCTTTCTTTTTTTTTCTTTTTGAGGAAAACAGGTTTCGCCTTGGTGCCAGGAATGGTCATAAAGAGACCAGAGGAACTTTTGCAAACCGAACAGTCTGCGGTCTAAGCACACTGGAACTACCCCTGAAGTCATGGTCCAGGGAGCAATTTTCTTTGACATTCGGAGCACTCTCGTGGTTATCCCAAACACACTGACTGCAAATCTGTAATTCAGTCCGATAATTTATTCTGTAGTTCTATCATTCATGGACAGCATTCAAGGGGCATATTTCCAAAATAATAACGCTTGCCCCCACGCCACTTTTGTAACGCGATGTGATTTACAGAGTGTTAGCATATTGCCAAGGCCTGAAAGATCACCGGAGCTTTCTCCAGTTGAGCACGTATAGCATACTATTGGTCGACAACTCCAGCACCACCACAGCAACCATTGACCATCCCAGATTTGACACAATAAGTACATGATACAATGCATGCAAGCCTTCAGGCTTGCATTCAAAACTCTGTAGGTTGCAACGGCTGTTAATGTAACAACACTTGGAATGCATTTTCCTGAGAACCTGATATCTTGAAAATTCATTTCATTAAACATGTTAACTAGGCAATTGCATTGTCCAAATTTTATTACTCTACAATAGTTTGTTCTTGGTCTTGGGATTTGCTTTTCCATAAGTGTATTTTTACTCTAAAATCCTACTATATAGAAATATTTCTATCGTAACAACAGGAAATGTCTCAAAATCTTCACTTCGAAATTTAAATTATATTGTTCTCTGATTTCGAAAACTCCCCATGTTTTATTTCGAGCGTCCCACATCCACGTATATATTCACTATAAATGACTCTTTGCTACATGAAATATTGGAGCAATAATTAGTAGTGAAGCTTATTTTCTGACAACTAGACATGTAATAATTAACTGATGGAAATTTCGTGAAATAGAAACATGTATTTTGAAGTGGGACTGTGATATAAAAACACAAAATCTAATTTTTCTCAAAAAACTAATTACTCTAAAAGTATGTATGTGACAATAAAAATGGATTTAATATGTAAGGTAAAAATTTTGTTTCATGGCACCTAATTTAAATGTGCTATTTCTTTATAGGTTGTATTTCTTTTTCGTTTATGATTTGAAAATTAAATGTAGAAAGACGTTGCTAAAAAAATATTTAAATTCTTTATTGGACTGAATATTTTAGGAATCGTAATATTGAAAAGTGTATAAATGAATATATATTTTTTTTAAATTTAGGGCAAATTAAAGTAGATCATAAATTTGAAATTGTTCGAAGAATATTATTAAAAATCATTTAATTGCAATATTTTGGCAGAAAAAGGAATATAGACTGACAGATATTCAAAACATTCTCTATTTATGAAAAATGATTCTGTAATTAGATCACATTTTGCCTATGGATTCTATATTGAGGTTGAATAAAATTTTTTAAATGTATTATTTAGAAAGGATTTATTCATATTTTATTATGTCAAAGTTAAGAAATTTCTACAAAAATCACTCATTTTATTTCAGTTGTTCGTAACATTGAAAATGTTGTGAACTTTTCGAAACATTTAGTTCAACCCCGGTAGAGAAGTCCTAGCTGTAAATAGGCAAAATATTATTCGCATAAAAGCATTTTTCATAAAGAGAAATGGTTGAAAATATGACATTTTTATTTACTTTTTTCCCAAAAAATTTCATTTAAATAAATTTTTTGTAATACTATTCTTAAAACAATTTTATGTGTACATATGTTCTAATTCAACTGACACGAAATATCAAAAAATTATTCATTTACACGTTTTTCAAAATCACTTTTCCGAACATAATCAGTAAAATTAAGAAAAAAAAAATTTGTATATGTTAATTAATACAAAAAAATTCGATTTTTTAATTGCAAAACGATTGGTTATCAACAAAATTATAATATATGTCTTTATTTGATCTTCATCTCTCTAATATTAAGAATAATGATGTCTTTATTAAAGGTTATTGCACCGAAAGTTATTAAACTTGAATATAAACAAGTTACATGCAAACACGGATGACTGATTTACCTATGTTCAATATTTACTTCTGTTTCCAGAATGACAGGATTCTCCTAGCTTATTTCACTTTAAATTTGAGCCCCAGTTTAATGTGTGTGTCCAACAATATAGAATTGACGTCCTTCACAATAAAACTCTCTATATTATAAGTAGTTTCCATAGAAATAAAACATACTCGTCAATAAGTACTGGACTTAATTTCAATCGTATGGAACTATAATTTTAAATAACCTGTCTGTGTTTTCAAAAGAAAGAACGGATAAAATTAAACTAAAGAGTTATAACACGAATAAAATATTTAAAATGGGTATATTCTTTTATTTATATTCATTTTTACAGCTTAAAACTACATTTTCTCTACCAGGGTATTTACAACAAGAATTATACATAGATAAAACCGTTGTCTACTTTACTTTCAGTAGTTATATCAGATAATTTAAAGCTGAATGTAGCATAATTTTCCAAGTTTATTAAAAATATTATTTATATTCATTTTAATTAAATTACGGTATCAGAATATTATTTTCGAAAATAAATAATGATATCTTGATTTTTATTAAAAGTATTTCGATATGTTTAATTAACATAAAAAAATAATACATATATATACTTTTAATTATTTATTATTTCCTAATTTTTGAAATAACATCATCTATAGAAAAGAGATCATTTGAGTTTATTTAGTTTCAAAAATATGTCGACAAATATTTCATATAATAAAAACAATTTATTTAAACAACTTTATTAATTAAAATTTTCATATTTTAAAAAATTTAAAACTGAATTAATTTTTTTAACCTATTTCATATAAAGTAATTTATCTTCGACACAGCTATAAGTGCTGACTATATTACATTAATTACATAGAAAAAGAAATGTTTTTAAATTTTAAATGTAAATATTCGTTATATTTGTTTAAGTAAATTAAACTCTATATTAATAATTGCATCACTTAACTTCAAATTTAAAAAAAAATCTTAATTTATTTTTTTAAAAAATTTCAATTATTTACGACTTTTAAAATAAAATGTTCTTATGTTTCCTATATTTACAGATGTATACACTTGCATTTCTAATCTATTAAATTAATTAGAGACCTGAAACTTTTCAAGGAAAGAAAACGCAAGTGTTAAGAAATTAAATGTTACGCTTAAAAAAACATAAAATGCACAAACATTTTTAATTAAAGTAATTAAATATTAAATTAAACGAAGCATACTTCTCTGTGAGACAGCTAATAAATTAAAAAGTAGCAATACTTTCTAATTCATTTTAGTCATTATTCGTTTTACCTCGCAATGAACACACAAGATATTAAAACAAAAACTAATCTCTCTTTATGGCATTTCGTGATCTTTTAAAATAACATTTGAATAAAAATTAAATGAAATTAATTAGAGTAAATTCAATGACTTTCAGAATCCTAATTTGAATCCTCTACACCTTCTCTTTCTCTCTCCCTTTCCTCCTAATTCGAAACTCGAAAGCATTTCCGAACGTTGAACTAAATGAAACGAAGAGAGTAGAAATTTCCTACTTGAAGAGAATCAATTGGATTGGTACGTATTTGGAAGAGCTTAAATCTTCGATATCCCAGAATTAAGGTAAACAAGTATCTTAATAAGGAATCCTCTTAGTCGGATTTCACAAAACAAGTGTAATTCCTTACAAACTCTGGTATTTAGGATGTAACATGACTAGAAATTTCGTACTAGTACGGATTAGTGTGATTAACTGTAATACATAGGACTAGAGTGATTAACTTCAACATTTCTTCCCTAATCAAATGCTATATCAATTACAATGTACTTACTGTAATGTACATGCTTAAATTAGAGCAGCCGTAGTTGGTTATTCGTTTCAAAGATTAATGTTCCACAAAGTCTTTTAATGAGGTTTTTCATTTAACTTGAATTAAGAGCTATCATTTCCACAGAAATAAGCTTCTATTTATATTTAGATATTTATTCATTTTGTAACTAAACTTAGGATTCTAATCTGTGTTAAAAGTTAGAATAAAAAATTATTTCGATTAGTAGTTTTTCTAGAAAAATCATTTTGCAAATATGTAAGCCAATGGTATTTATTTTACTTCTAAATAAGTACGTTGATTTTTTTTTTTTTGCTTAAGAGTTTAGGAGTTTCCCTTAGGCTATTCGAAATATATATATATATATATATATATATATATATTACCGTTAAAGTGTAGAATTCAGTTATTTCATAGAATAACTAGGTTTTTCATAAATTAACTAGACAAGTCAGTTAAAGTATATAATAGATGAAATTTCTTATACTTTACCGAGTTATTTTCAGAAATAACTAATGATGGACCATTAAAGTGAAAAATAAACAATCTCAAAGTTATTTTATAATTATTTTTTATGTGTAACATATTTCCTCTCGGGTTTTGGATATTTGTGAGAGTGATTTCATGAAAAGGGACGGAAATGTGTAACAGAAAACAAGGGAAGTGCGTGCTACTTGATTTGACCAATGAACGTGCGAGGGGCATCGATTGACTTGACCTGTTGTCCCTTCATAGTTTTTTTACTAATGATGACCTACTTTGGGCAGGGGAGGGCTTACACACTAAAATATAAACCCAACACCCATCTGGTATAGTGGTTAGCGACGCTGACTGCTGTGCCGTAGGGCCTGGGTTCGAATCCCGGAGAAGACATGGATGTTTGTTAATGTATAGTGCCTTCACGGCATGGGGGTACTCTAAACAGCCGTCGAGCCTCAAGTCCTCTCGTGAGGTTGGTGGTAGGGGATGAGAGGTGGGATTCCCTGACCCTCCCCCAGGGTGTTCTCCCTCAAAATTGGGGTAGAATCGAGCTAAATCTCGTTCTGTCACCTGTATGGTACTCAAAGCTACGGCTGACAGACGTCACTTAGCCCTTTGCCATGATGAATTTCGCTGTCCGTGATCTGGTCTTTGCCGATTAGGTGGCATTAGTAACAACTACAATCCTATGGTGTCATTTTTTTGAGGATATGGGGTTGATAATTGGTTTGGATTGGCAGTACTATCTGTTTGAATAGAAAATACAGGGAGTCCCCACCCAGGTCTCTCCTCCTGGACAGCATTTTGCCAATAACCAAACCCTGAGCCTCTCAGGCCCCTCGTACCTGGCTCATTCGATCCTTATGCCTCCATTGTGCATTCTCACAGAATTTCTTGCTCATAGGTTTTTCCTTGTATTTTATTTCAACATTTTAAACTTTTTAAAGCTTAGTGAGCTTTTTTAAATCTGTAATATCTTGAAATGTATTTGAGTCTCTGCTTTAAGATTTGAACCACAGGTTCCCCTCTTCCAGAAATATCTATTTATTTACTTAGCCTTCTTTGGGTAGGCTTAGGGGGCATGACTAAAATGTCATGTTTCCATGTTATTCCTACGGGCAACAGTATGAAGGGTACATACACAAACGTCATTGCAAAGTATCTGTAAGTGGTTCAAAACTGACTAATTGCAGCTAGAATCGGTTCAAAAAACTTTCGAAGTGCCGTATTTCATACTTTAATGATCAAGTAATCGTTATTATATATAATACCTAGCACTTTAACTGACTTGTCTAGTTATTTCATGAAATACCTAGTTATTCTATTAAATAATAGATTTCACATTTTAACAATAATATATATATACAGTGGAGGCTCTAACTGTGCACACTTATGGAATTTTTTATTTTGTTTTGTTTTTTAATATTGAATGCTTATAGAAAATGTTACGTTCTACAGAATGGAAAGTCAAATATATTACTTTAAAGAGAGGTGTGTGGCAATAGTCTTAAGCTCTTCCTTCGTTATTACTTGATGCCAAGATATAATTTTAACCTCAATTAATTCCATTTCATTTGGTTAGGGCTTCATTCGGGCAAGAATTTGCAAATGGTACCAAAACGTTTTGATAAAACTGAGATCAAGACTTTTTCCTGGCCAGTACAACAATGATATTAAGTCAAGAAGTAATGAAATTAAGTAAAATAGAAGATTCTATCTTATAAAAAGATGTTATATTGTTTGCTATGAGAAAAAGGGTTTTTCCTATGCTTAATTTACACGAAGAGTTTTGGTTCAGAGACTACATCTAGAACACGAAAGTTTTCCTCAGGAGACAAATTCAATAAGAAACAAAGCAGGAAAAGGTGCTCCACATCTGTTGATCACAGAAGAATAAAAAATCTGTCAAGATAGAAGAATGTCACCACAGGCCACCAGAAGTGACCTGAATGATGTTGGTGTTTCAGTCAGTTCAAGAACAATCAGAAAAGATTAACATAAATTGGACAAAGATCGAGTCGACTAAGTCAAGGTAGAATTCCTCAAAAAAGTCTTCTCTCAATTTTCAGCAGGGCAAAAAGGACTACTGTTTGAAAGACAACAATTAATTGGACAAGTAATGAATAGTCATAAATTATATGGCGCAATAAAACAAAGAAACTATTATCCGGAAATGCGCAAACATATGTAAGACATAGAATAGGAAAAGGGTTACATCTTGACTGCTTTCAGTAAAATGTGGAGAGTCTACTTGGTATTGTTATTTGGTCTTGCATTTCAATATATAGTAATGATCACCTTCATGTCATGGATGGGCAACTGTATGCCAAAAAATACATTGACACAGTTTTAGAACCCAAATTTTTGCCTTTTATTAGGGATCTCTTTCACAACAACGTTTCATTTATTTTTCAGTAGGATTCTGCTTTGCCACACAGAAAAATTATCAAAAGATGGTTTGTACAAAGAGTATTGAATTGTCATCCTGGCGAAGAAACGATCCTGACTTCAATTATATCGAAAACTTGTGGTATTGTTTGAAAACTCATGTTTGTGTGTGAATGAGGCATCCATCAAATAAAAAGAATTGATTATGGTACAAATATTTCCTAGCATCCTATAATTAACGAAGGAAGTGCTTACGACCATTTTCGCCTCAATGAAACATCCATGTGAGCTGCAATAAAAAATAAAGGCTACCCTACTAAGGACTGATATTGTAATGCTGTCATTTGTATCTAATGTAATTGGTAATTAGTGCAGCTTAACTTTTTTTGTTTAGCAAATATTTAATTTTTTTTATTGATTTTAGTATTAAATTATCTTTAAAATGTAATATTTTACTTTCAATTTTGTGAAACGCAACATTTTCTAAAAGCATACAAGCTTAACATAAAAAAATAAAAAAATCCCAAACGTGTCTACAATTTTGGCCATTACTGTATACGTATATATATATATATATAACAGTATTTAGTCGAATCTAAGCCGCATCTCAAATTCTCCACATGTTTTTGTGAAAAAGTAAAAAATAGTGAAAGCTAGTTTATCAATATCCTATATATCCACGAAATTTAAAAAAATTAAAATGAGAATTATTAAGAAAAAAATAATTGATTTATTTTACCAGTATAAAAATCATTTTAATACTTATATGAAAATGTAATATTGTTCTAACCAACAGTATCATGTTCAGTTTCCTCCATCTAAAAAATGTTCAGCTTTGGATTCCACACCCAATTTTAAGTAGCAGTAACATTAAAAAAAAAGTGCAGCTTTAATAGAAATACGTACGGAACGTAATATTTTTTATAGAAATTTCGAATGTATTGATTAACGAATAATTTATATATAACTTATATGTATGAGTTGAAAATAGCACTTTCTTTAGATGATTTAAACTCCATTATGCGAGTAGTGTTGGCCAAAAGGTTTTTAATAAAAATATTAATAATTAAAAATTGCGAAAAATATGATAATATTGAAAATAAGCATTACATTATAAGTTTTCTTATATATAATTATAAAAGAATTAAATATTTAACAGCAGTTAAAAATTAAGGAATTTCAGTCGCACGAAATAATTTTAAGATTTTATTTAAAACTCTAGGTGGTTTTATTTTATATCTTACACATAAGAAATTAAGTAGAACCAAATATATGACAAACATGAAATTATTTTGCTATGATTAATTTGAATCAATGATAATTATAATTTTAAGTGAAAACATATCTTAAAAATAAGTTCCAATTTTGAAATTTAATCATATGATTATTTTTTCTGAATTTTAACAGTTTCTTAATCTAAATATAATTAAACAGAATACAGTGTTTGTATGTTATCAGTTTCATGATAATTTAATTAATTTTCTGAAGAAATAATAATGATAACTAGATTACTCCAGATTCTCATTTGATAGCAAAAGAAATGAATAATATCGAGCCGGCTTATTTTTAATTCTCTTTACGGAACAAAAACATATTATTTCAGTGAAAATGTTATTCCAATTCTTAAAATGTTGCTAAATTACATTTTTCATTACACTTTAAGCATGCTACAATCTTTTTAGATGAGGTTTACATTTCCTTTGTAAGAGGCAGAAAAATCGATACTTAATTAAATTTATTTATGTATGATGTAAGAAATTGAAATGATCTATAATTGTATTCCCTTTGCGAAGACGCAGGACATGTAAATGAAGCAGTTTCTTTTTTCTGTTTCATTCGTCTTTTAATTTATATTTGAATATATTCTTTGGAAGAAAGTATCCATTTGTAATTCCTTTGCAAACAAGTTGCGAGAATAATTTTATCATTTCATTACTTGGCCTTTTTTTCCCTCAATCACTCTTGAAAATGTTATTAAGTGATTTTAATTATTTAGCATAGAATTCAAAAACTGTTGTTAATAATTAAAAAAAGGAAATATGGTATACAACTGTTTTTAGAGCTAGAAATGAAATTAAAAATGCCAGAAATATAAAAAAGTTCGAATTAATTAGGCAATTAGAAAAAAGTGTCTTATTTGTAATTATTTTACCACATACACATTCAAATGAAAATTTGAGAAGAATTAAATAACCACTTTTTATAAAAAAATATCCTTTAGTTGTATGTTTGTAAACTATGGTAAAATGCAGTTCATAAATAATAATCATGTGTACTTAAATATATATGATTAGAATTACTTGCTATCAATATAAAGAACATTCAGTAGTTCAACGCATTTTACATGAATCTTTATTTATTTATTTATTTTTGAAAATAATATAATTTTGTACACGCTAAGAGATAAAAGAGAATAATGCCTACTGCTTTATAAAATTCAAAATGAAGTAAAAGTACATTTTTCTATTAATTACTAAAGTTACCGTAAAATCCGGCGTGTAAAGCGCACTTTGAACACAAAAAATAAGATGACAATTTAAGGATGCGCGTTATACGCCGGGTATAAAAACGATAGATTTAAAAATAACAAAATAGATGAACATAAAAAAAAAATTATTTTATTTGTATCGAAATAATGTTTATTTAAAAGAAATGACTTGCTTTATGAACTAAAAAAGATGTAATTCTAGAAGTATACTATTTTTTTCAAAAATTTGGAATAATACCTCGAATAAATGACTTCAAAACATAAGAGCAATGTATACTTATGTTTCAGATTTCTTCGTAAAAAAGGGGGTGCGCGTTATACGGCGAATATACCTAAAAATTAAAAAATGCAGCTTGAAAGTATGGGTGCGCGTTATACGCCGGATTTTACGGTATATGTTTTATTTTTCTGCTATTGTAAAATTCTGGACAGGATTTTTTTTCAAATTATAATTTCTTTAAAAAATTTTTATAACTTGAATTACATTATTACATGTATTTACACTTTTACATTTAGAGTTATATTTTTACTAATATAATTTTTTAAAAAATGCAATCTTCCTTATACATATAATCTTTAAGAACTTGTCAAGAAGAATGAATTAAATTTCTTTTGTGCACGCTATTTGTATACATATGAATTTAAGGTAAAAAAAATATCAATGTTATTAAAATACCACTAAAAAGCAAGGCGTGTTAATTATTTCTTTTAAAAAAATTAACTGCACGAATGCACCAAAAATGACACCCAAAGGATTCAAACTATTATTCTTAAAATGCGAAAAGTTCAACAAACTTTGAGGGGTAAAAAAATAGTATGATGTATACATAATAAACAATTTCGTGGTCTGTGGGTGAATTAATTCTGTCAAACTATAAATAATTATTGCTAAGAAAATGATGCAATTAAATGAAAAGATGAAAGGAAAATTTTAAATAAACATTTTTTTTTTCGATATACGATTAAATACTACAACTGAGAAATGTATTTTTTAATAGTTTATTTTATTTTTTTTATTTTAGTCAGAATATCTTTGAATACTGAAACATAAAACAACTGGCTTTATGCGAATTTTACCCACTCCAACTAGGGTTTTCTTCCGTCTAGCCAAATTGGAACTTAAAGCTAGAACAACGCCTCCAGACAAATTTGAATGACACCACCGCAGAATATATAAATAGTCATTGAGTAAGATCAAATAATATAAAGAAGATTATACAGAGAATAGTACCTGTTGTAGACGATATTTCCGCATTAATTAGTTATTGAATTATAGTTGCGTAGTTGAAAGTTACGTGATCTCGGAGGAAATCTCTGATAAATTTGATAGGCTGTATTTAATTTCAATGTAACAAAGGATTCTTACCCTTTAGCTCTTGTACGCCCAATTTCCAACTTTTAAATTAATAAAAAAAGTAAATTATTGCAAATACCTGCTTGTAAACATTTCTTGCCCGGTTTAATGATTTTTCCATCCATCCTAAATTAATATGAGGAGGAAATAACGCGGCAAACGTCTTTAAAAATATTGCTTTAACTTTGACTTCAGACATTTAGTAAATACATATATGTTGTTATAAACAATAAATGATGGCATTCTTGAAACCCTTCAAATGTTGTGTTCTTATAAATTTAGTTTAATTTTCAATAATGTATTTCACGAGTAAAGCTAACTTTAAAAATTCAAATTTTTTATCTTTATAAACATTATTACTAAATTGTACCTAAAACCATTTATGTGAAACTTGGAAATGAGAGATACCTATGATTTTTAACTTTAAAATTTTCCAAATTAAATGTGAAAATTGAGACAAAAGTCTCAACGTTTTGTTAATGTGGTTATTAATTGTTAATGATATGTTTGAAAAAAATCATAGCAATATCCAATCAACAAATAAGCTATTATTTGTTAGAAATAAAATTACTTATATTTAAATACCCTAGAAATTGTTATAAATATAAGGAAATTACGCAACCTGATCCATTATGTAGAAAGAAAAAGCATGTAACCTTCAAATGACCTCCAAATGAATTCCCATGATAAAAAGATAAATATTTACCTTCAGTTTTAACAAAAACATTTGAATTAATAAATTCATACTGATAGAATTAAGTGAATAGATTTTAATGTAAGATTAATAAGAAATGTATTCGTATTAAACTGTTTACAGACAAATAAGAACTGATTTCATCAAAAAAGTATAGCAGGATCTAATCTTTTCATTTTCCTTAAGCCACTGCTTCTCAAACTTTCAACACGCGATCAAATATTCAATCACCATTTTCATCACGCCCCCCTCCATACAATAACAATGTATTGAATTCGATAATACGATATTTTGAAGCTAAAGCTACGATACGACTTAAACTTCTTTGCCACCATCGTATACAAACGTCTCACTCAGACCGTGCGTAAATTACCCCGGACGTATATATACGACTTCCTGAAATATGTTCACTACTATCCATAAAATTATTCCGAAGACTTTGGAATGCAATAAAATGACCTTAACATTGTTTAAGAAGAATTTACTTATTTCACACAGGATTTTCCTTTTCTCCCCCCCCCAAATACACCACATATACGTGCATAGGTGCAAAACGGTGGCATTGGGGAGTGAATCACGTAACCGTTAATCTGCAGCTAAGGGATTAACTATAAACCGTACAAATGATCCAGATAAGGGTTAATTGTTGCATATAATTTTATATATGACCAACCGATGCGGACACAGCTAATTATTAAACTTGTTCTTAACTTAGTATTGTTAAATTAACTATAAAATACAATGTGTAATACAATGTAGATTGATACATTTAAAATTGTATTATATCAGTGTAAACGTATTTTTTTTTTCATTATAGCAGAATGTATTTTGTTTATTTTGCTTTCAAAAAATTAATAATTTTCTGAAAAAAATCTTTTGTTTTTGATTTTTCAATAGGCTTGTGCCTCCCTTCTAGGGTTATCACACCCTCCTAGGGGGGAGCACCCCACAGTTTGAGAAGCGCTGCCTTAAGCAATGAAGAAAACACAGACTACCATATAAGCACATGTGCATCCTATATAATTGTGTATCTTATATAAGCACCTAAATGCTGAATATTTATTTATGTTTTCCTTGTTGAGTATGAATTATTTTAACAATAAGTATCAAAACTACACAATAACCAGTTTAAGCACAAAATTCTACCGAAAATTATTAAATAAAAGTTTAATAGTAATGGTACGAACGTCAGTACGTAAAACTCCCTTTAAGGGAGGGAACAAATTTTACAAAGGCATAAGCTCTTAAAAGTGGTTTCAGAGTTAATGAAGATGACTGATGGTGTGCTTATGAGCAAATAACTTAAACTGCTCAAATATAATGTCGAGTGTTTCATTTTTCAGTATTCACGTCTTCTGAAAATGACAATTTTTTTAGATGAAACAGTCATTAATAAAAATTATTGTTTCAAAATAAATATGTTGGTTAATAATTTACTGAACCAAATGTTCAAAATGAACGTTATAAATGAAAGGTAGAGGGAAGAAACATATTGAAATTGAATCCATAATTTATTACAAAATGTGGAGGTACAGCTGAAATGTTGTATTAAATTAATGTTTATTATTTTTAGTAAAATTAAATACAATTAATAAGATTTCTGCTAAAACTTTGAAAAAATAGTGTCAGCGTATGTTTGTTTCAAAGTTAACTGTAATTCTTTAAAAATACATTTGATTAAAACATTGTTCCTTTTCAATCAAGGCATACAGCATATAATTGAAGTTCATTTCACTTAGGATTGAAACTAATTCTAAACATAGAAATTCAGAAATTCTCTTCAGAAAATTATTTCTTTATAAGGGGAATGAGATTAATCATTTCTGTATTACAGACATTTCTAAATTGCTACTGCAAATATTTTAATGAATCATTCTATTAATTATTATTTATTAAAATATCCTACACGCTGTGTTATATATAGTTTTTCATTAAGTAAGACTAACAGAATATAACTGTAACACAAAAAGGTTCATTTAATGTTATTTTTGCTTATTATTTGATTATAAATAAAGGTAGTAACTAGCAAGTACATGTATATCCTAAAATATATGAATTGATTAACAAATAAAATTCAAGTGTCTTATAATTCGTGCAAACTTACTCCTTTTTTAATTAAATTTTACATTTATGCTAGACGAAACATGTCAAGTTAAAACTCTTACATACAGAGAAATTAAACATTTTTGTGGTCTTGATTAATGCATTTTATAAAAGGAGACATTTTACAGAAACTTTAAATCACAAATATAATCGCAAAAATCGTTACACATAATTGAAGAGCCCGATTTAATAAGGTTAACTCGCTGATGATATGTATTATTTCAGGGATTTTAAAAAAAAATTCCATTTTTAATTACTGATAAATAAGTATTTATGATAAAAAAAATACTTACTTATTTTTTCTACATTTTTTTTCTTTTATTATACAATTTCCCTTTCTTCCAAATTCACTTAACCAGTTCCAGGCTCATTTTATTTTTGGGTTATGAATCAAAAATGATCAATTATTTATGCATATTTTCAAACATACAAACCACTTTAAACATAATAGCACCATAGAAATAATTTTCTTAAAAAAAATTAATGTAAAAATATCTATTTAAATAGATGAGTAATTTATGTGTAAAGTTGGCTTTCTGTTTGACAGAAATCATTAGATTTTGGAGCCAATTCACACTAACTATAAATATAAAGCATGAAATATCGAGCTTTTATCTTGAAGTACAAACTGTATTAAATCCTTTGCAATTAAATAAATTATTATGGAACTATTAATCAAAATTTGATTGCGAATGATAAATCCGAAAACATGTTATTGCACATAACCCAACATCTTACGCTGGACAGTAGAATCTCTTCATGCCTTCTTTGAGCATCAGATAATAAACTGTCGTGTAGGATTAGTTTTCTTCTCTGTTGGGGGAGTGCAGTCAAATAAAACATCTTTCAGACAAGCATTATGGAAGGAAGGGGGTGCTCAGCAGAAGGACATACCCTTTTTGTAGGAAATTCCACCGAGTGGAACTTTTCAATAATTCCCAACTACAAAAAGCACATGTGAAATAATTCGGGAAAAAAAGAGATTGTACAGAGTTAATTTTCACATTGCCCGAGCTACACTCGGGATGACTCAGGATGGTGCGTATCGATTGCCCAATTTCAGCTCAGGAAAACCCGAGCACGAAAAGTTATCAGTTTTTTAAAGTCAGTTATATTCTGATTCTACTCTTTCTATTAACCCGCGATCAGGGGCGGGGTGTTCCCCACCCCGCAACAAGAAAATATCCCAGGACCTAAAAAGAATGTGAGGAACCCGATTTTTTCTGAGGCACATTTTAGGTTTTAAACCCTTTTCAGACCAGATGAAACCCTTTTTCTAAAACGATTGCAAGTAAACCTTAAAAAGGGTTTTTGGGGGAGAGAACCCCGGGGGGTTAAATTTTGAAGTCGCTCTGAATGTTTAGAAAATGATTAAAAATTTTTTTTAAAAATTTTTTTACTATCATTACTTTATAAAAGAAATTTATTACGGTATATACGTTTCACACACACACACACCCCCCTTTTTATGAAAATATTTTAAATTTTTGGTTTTAAAAAAAAATTTTGATTTTTAAATTTAAAATAATGTTATTCCATTTGAGAATAAATTTGCAATTTTTTTTATAATACAAAAAACATCTTGTATTTTTAATTTTGTTTATAATGACTTAATTTTATTTTTATAATTAAATACACGGTTAAAAAATTTGGGGTGTTCTTACACCCCGCAGTAACACGGAGAAAAAAAAGGCGCGAGTGCCCGGGTTTAACTTTTCAGTTTATGAAAGTATTCATTAAATCATTAACATATATTTATGCAATAATATATGAAAATGATAATTTTTTCAACAATTTTACATCACGTTTTTTGAGTCCTCTTCACGTTTTTTGAGATTTTTTAGCAGTCCTGAAGAATGTAGGTTGCATTTCTTACTAAACAATATTGTCCCTCCCCCCTTTCTTCTTCTTATTTTTTTTTTTTTCGGAAAACAACTGGTATATAAAATTGCATTTATTAGTATGAAACGATTGAGGGAAATCAAGCTTTATTTTAATGTTTGAAATTGTTAGTTTGTGCTATTCTTGATACTAAATGTTTGAATATTTTTCTATTTTATTGGCATAAAGAATTTCGTCCTTTTTAAGATACTTTTTTTTTTCCTTTACAAATTATAAAAATTCCAAAAATACCAAAAATTTTTTCTAATATATACTTGCTTTTCTCTTATTTCTATTATTCATTTCTATCATTTATTATATGTTTTGCTCCTATTTGCTTATCCTCATTAACTTGAAATGTGCGATATACAGAACAAGCACAATTAATATTCGCACGAATAATTAGGGTAATATAACCAAGACCATTGCAGGGCTTGCTATATGTATATTATGCAGCTACTTTACCTTAATCCGTTAATTTCGAAACTGTGCATTATTATTCATTAATACGTATTCTACGCCTGTTATTCATTATTTAACATTCGCTTAATATTTGTTTCCATTGGTACTTAAGATGCACCTATTTATTTTAATTCTTTGTATCATTTACTCTACATCTAAAATAAATTGGAAATGACAACCCATCTATATTTATATTTATATGTTTCACATAACGCAAAATGTATTGGTGTGTTTATTACAGCCTATTCAGAGAAATTTCCATTTTAAATAGGAAAAGGCTTTGAAAATTGCAACAATTTCCATACCATCCCCCGAATAATGATACCCACCATGGAAATTTAAAAGGAACGAAAATCGAAGGGCAGATCTTCAATCTCCACTTTTAGAATGACACTTTAACGGTAGTCATTTATCCTAACCTGAGAACTTAATAATAGTTCAAACGGAATGACTTATTGAAAAGGGCTCTTAAAAGACATCTGTGATAAAAGTGAGCCGACAATAAGGAATGCGGCGAAAGACGAAGAACATGTAAGTGTTATTCCTTAAGAATGGAAGTTTATCGAATTAGAGGAGTTTCAGTTGGAGTTGGCAACTGAAAAGTGGGCATTGGTAAAAGTTTCGTTTTAAAATCGAGTTTTGGAAAATCATAATTTATACTCAGTGTTGAATAATTTCGCACTAGAAAAGAGTTTTCTCGTCATGAAAGTATCCCGTTGCTTAGAATCATTTACTTTAATGACTAAGTTCCTAGGAAAATATAAGACGATTCGCAATTTCATAAATTTAACGAAGTGACAAGTAGTTGCAATTTAATGATACTAAAAGATGAATCCTTCATTTCTTAGATATTGCTTCATAAATTAAAAATAATTGCTGTTGTTGCGAAGATTCTAAAAATATTCTATATTGAGAGACATTATAAACATCATTAGAAAATTTTCTAATTCATCAAAAAATTTTTATTTTTTTAACTTATATAATCCAGTAAACATAAACGTTTTCCCTGATTCCACTTAGTTATATTTGTTTTCATTTTAAAGTAGTTATTGTTTGTAAGAAAAAATTAACTTCTTCTGTACGTGTATAATTAAAAGTATTTTTAAGCAAAAATTTATATAGAATTTTTCTGCAATAAATTTTAACAAATACTGAGAACTTAATCGAAAGTACATCAAAGCTGGGATTTTATAATTTTTAAGTTTTCTTAACTTAAATAAATATTTAAGAAAGTTTGTTATCAAACGTATTACTATAAATTATTCAGTTTTAGTTGATCGATATTTGCAAAATTTACAAATTTGAAAATACACATGCCATGCATAAGTCTAGGTAATAATAAACATCTCATATAGATTTATAGTTAACGATATAATTTCTTATAACTTCTATTTTCTTTTAAATTAAAATATAGACTAACTACGGGGGGAGGGGGACATATATAGTGACATATGGGTGGAATGTTAGAACCACTACATTTTATTTCCCATCGAGCAAGAAATATTAAGAAATTTATATTACCGTAAAATCAGGTGTATAATGCACACATTTAATATAAAAATTAAGATTTAAATTTAAGGCTGAACGCGTAAGCGTAAAACGCCGGGTATAAAAAAGAGACCTTTAAAAATAATAAAAAAATAGCATAGATTTTTACATGTATCTAAATGCAGTTTATATATAGAAAATGGCATTTCACTTATGAGTTTTGAAAAGGGTTTTAGTTCTAGTAATAAGCTACTTTTTTTAAAGTTTGGAATAATATCTCGAATAAATTACTCCAAAGCATAAGATCATTGAACACATACATTTCAGGTATCTTCGTAAAAAGGGGGTCCCTTATTTTACTGCGCTAAAAATTAAGAATTATTACTTGTAAAGTATAGGTTATGTTATATCGTTATGCACTATATACCCCGGATTTTACGGTAAATAACGTCTGACTCTTGGAATGCCTTTCTACCTCACATATTATTTTATAGCTGTTTGAACATTTATTTATAAAAATGATTTTCTAATTTAAAATGCAGACGTTTCATAAGATATGGTTCAAGAATAATTTACCTTAAAAAGTTGAATTATATGTGAAAAATTACATTTTTATGTTAATCACGCAATTTTTTTGAAAACCTTGATATACATCCACTCGTTATAACGAATCTTATTTTTTTAATTGAATTATGAAACATATTACTAATCCTTAGGAGTGTATAATTAATATGTGTATAATTGTTAATTTTAGGTATCTTATATAACTCTGAGGCAAAGCATTTATATATATATTTAAAAAAAACTACTTTTTTTAAACAAAATGATTATTTAGCTTTATTATAAACAGTATAATTTTTTTTATATTAGCACCGTACGTTAGTAATAATGAATCTACATAAATATCCAAACTGTCTAAAATTTTAATAAAAAAATAGTAGCCATGATGTTTTAGTTAAACAAGGGAACCATAGCAGAAATGAGGTAAGCTGCATTGCTTTTCGATATAAAAATACATATTTCTTAGAAATTTCATCTATGTGGTTTTAAGATACATATACCTTGTTCAAATTAAAGCGCAATACTATACGATAACATAATCTATGATACACATATGAATTTCAATAAAAAACTAACAACAATAATTTATATTAATGCTTCATTTTTATATATTAATAAAATCAATACCATTTATCAATACTTCATTTCCTTTTTATTTAAATGTTATAAATAAATATATACAATTAAATGTTATAAATAAATATATATAATTAAATGTTATAAATAAATATATATAACTAAACGTTATGAATATAATTTACTATTATTTACTTGGACTTGTCATTTTATCACGAGAAAAAATAATTACTTGGGTCCAAGAAAGGTAACATGCACACTATAAAAGAGAATATTCTGTGATAAATCCATATAACAAGTAATTACAAATTCAGTGTGTCAATGTTTATTGATATCATACTATAAAGCAACACGAGGGCTGTTGGTGGCGGACCTCTTAATTTTGAACCATGATTAAGTAAAGAGGGCAACACCTGAGCTGGTTATCTCTCTCTGAACTACCACACTACGCCAATAGGAGGAAGATTATCCTCGACACCAAATACTACGGTGGAACTCATGAGACGCTGGCTACGAGTCGACGACCATGAATACTTCAATTCCGCATCCAAATTGCAAATTAAAATTTCAACAAATATTGAAAAGTTTCACCAGCAATGAAATATAAGTTATAATATGCACCAATACCATTGCATTAATTTTACTCTACCCAGAAAATTTTCTAAGTCATCGAGATAAATGAGAAAAGGTTTACAATAAATAAATAACATAGACATGAGCTTTGGTGAATTTAGGAAGATTAATTTTCTCAACATGTGTGAAAGTGTACCATTAGATGATAATAATAATGTGCTACACACTGTGAATGTAAAAGTTACCATAATACAAAAATAATGAAGGATCGAATACTATGAGCATACTAGTCAAATAAAGCGATTGCGAATGGAATAAAAATTTTAACTCCAACACAGAAAATCTTCTGTATATCTTAACTGATGGAATATTTTAAGAAAAAAAAATCAAAAGCAAAAATGTAAAATTAACCTAGAATATCATATTTGTATGTAATTGTTCAAAGAAAAACAGGTCTAATGAGATATATAAGATGTAATATTAACGAAAATCGTATGTTTTCACCAATTGTTACACATGATAGATGCCAGAAAATTTCCGTTAAGCCTCCTTTTTCCGTATTGGGTTATTATTAGAATAACAACTGCTACTTCTTAAGTAAATTCCTGCTTTTAGTGAGCAGCGATCTAAACAAGTAAAAGGTGATATTTACTCAATTTGCGTGAGGCATTCAAATTAAACTGTTCCGCAACCAAAGATTATAAATCATTGTGTGTTAGAGATGCTTAAATGAATCATTGTTTATGTAATCCTATTCTGTTCTATGAAACTTAGGTAAATTAATGTTTGACTAATGTTGCCTTACGAATGAAATATATTCTAGCAAACAGGAGCACCTGTCAACACTTTACGGTCATAATTCTCACAAGGGCCAAGCAGTATATAACATGGTAGTCTTAATTTAAGATTCTTCTCTCTAAGTGGATATCTTATGATGGAAGAGATAACATTTCACTCACTGCTTATTATTCTGATAAATGAGGAAGACTTTCCATCTCTGTTAATATTTAATAAAGGGAACTTAGAGAAATTCTTCGAGAATGTGATTTTCATAAAATTAATTTCTCATGCGTTCCCTGATTATAAATACATTCCAAGTTGCTCTACAACTACACAGCAATTAAATTTAAAGCAAGCTAAGTGAATTTAAAAGAGCTTTCAAAATGTAAACAAATTGTGAAAAATGGAACATTTAATAATAGAAAAATGTTTCTATTTTAGACGTACTTTAAAGGATTTTGTGATGAATATGACACAATGTAATTGCATTCTCAAAATTATGAATTACTTAGAAGTGAGTATATTTACTATCAAAACTACAAAATGCCGTGTACAGTCAAATGAAACGAGGGGTCTCAGGGGAGTTAAATTTCTCTAGAGATCTGAAAATATAAACAATTTACAAAAACAGGTATATCTTTTAAATTTAAATTACATTGATCGCATCTTTTAAACAATATTTATAAAGGAATGAATGAGGCTTCAGCAAAAGTGTAAAATGTTTAAAATATAATCATACTTTTAAAATTATAAGCATATGAAAATAAGAAACTTTTTTATAAGAAATATTTATTAAGTTTTACGTCGCACATGCTATTTTCTAAAATAGTAGCTTTAATTACTAGTTATAAATTGATTTATAAAGTTAAATGTATTCTTATTACACGGTAGCTATTTTTATATAAATAGAATAATAACTTACATGTTCTAATAAATAAAAAAAATACATTTTTAAGATATATAATACTAAAATTAGATAGGGTTTAAAGAGTATGATGCATTTTATAATTCTATAAAGTTTTATACATCAGAGGCTACTATTTTAGTAAATAGCGTGCGCAACTCAAAAAATGCTTAATATTTATTATAGAATTGTCATATACTTATGATTTTTAAAATTATTATTATATTTAAAACATTTTATACTTTTCTGAAGCCCCATTCTTCTATAAATAACTTGTAAAAGATTCAAATCATTTACTTTAAATTTAAAAGAATTATACCTGTTTGAAAATTGTTTATATTTCCAGAACTGTAGAGAAATTTAACACCCCTGAGACTCCCTAAACATTTATCAAAAAACTAGGATACTAAAGTAATTGAAGATTTGTTAATGGTTTGCATTTGCCAGAAGTCAGAGTTAATTTAATATTAAATTTTACTAATATATATATATATATATATATATACAAACAACAGATAACATCCAACAATCATATTCGAAAAACACATAGACAGTAGGAAAATCACACAATGAAGGACATACGAGTAACCGAGATTAAAAATTATAAAATGGATGTTGCATTATTATAAACATTGCTGACTTAGGACAGCTAATATATAAAAAAATTATATAAAAGTGGGGTTGAACATGTTTTTTGGCCAGCCAACCTTCCCCCTTTATGTAAATAATACTGAGCAAAAACCTATTGAAAGTAATGGATAGGAATATCCTAGATCCATTTCAAGATAGAGGTAACTTACCTAAAATTGCACTTAAAAAGGCAGACCCAGCGCTAAATCTGAGTGCAATAAATAAGTTATTGCCAGATTCTGGACCCTAATGCAGATTTAAATCATGTGAATGGCTGAAATGTAGCACTTAACAAAAGTATAAAAATAATGGAAATAAAAATTAATAAGAGTTGCAAATTCTAGCATAATTTTAATAAAACTGGAGTAAATATGAATAAAATAATAATAAGTAATTTTATCTAATATTAGAATATGGAGATAACTATAACTATGAAATATTTAAGTTTATATTAACAAACTATTATCTATCTCAAGAGACGGATGCTGGAATATTATGAGCAATGTTGACTGACAGAGAACATCTTTTAAACTAATAAAAATAAAAATAAAAGCTTCAACTAGTTTAAGGTATAAACAACCAACCTTTTTTTTGGAAATACTGAGCAAAATCCTGCAAAAGATAAAAGAGAGAAGTTCTAAATATGTTATAAATAAAAAGACAATCTATACCTGGATTCAAAAACAGTGGACAATAAAAGTTAGCTTACATCATAAAACTGTTACGTTGTCACTATGTTTCACAAATCTTGTTGGACCAATGTTTTCTTGCAAAACATTTCGAGTTGCAAATCTGCTAGGGATATTTTATTATTCCCATAATGCGCTATACATTCTGTGTCATCTCTAGAGATATATATTTAATGGAATATATTTTCAATTTCATCTGCACTTTCTTCAGATTCTTCGCAGTCCCTTTCCCGCAATTTTATGTCTTCATCGGAATCTAAATGAAAACAAGACCTTTTTTTCAGAACATTTGTCAGCCTACTTATTGTCAGAAACCTTTCGCAACAAATTAGCAATTTCATCAGGGCTAAAATATTTTCTATGTGTCGTCGTTTCAGAGTGTTTACTCTGAACAAGTTTTGAAAATAAAATTTTTGAGATAAGTAAATGCTGCATAACGAAACACTTTGACAACAATTTTAGTATAATTGATTCATTTCCACTGTGAATTCAATAAAATTGTATCCAAGATCAAATAAATGTGTGATAATACTTTGTGGGAAGTTTGTTTTAAGTATGATATCTACTTAGTGTACTAACTTTTGTTGAATGACATCTATTTATAATGATACATTGCCTTAACGTCGGAACGAACGGCACCAGCGGACGTTCTAGGTATATTTAGTTGTAAAATTTCTCCTAATTAACCTAGAGCCACAAAACCGAAACACCCAAGCAGGCTCCTGTATACCATAAACACCGGCGGACGTTCTAATGTTAATGTGACACTTTAATTTGTAGTTGTTATTTTTTTACCAAGTCAGCTATATTACTATTAATTCTTGAAGATGTTTACAAAATTAGATTGTTTTTAGGTGCATATCAGTTGATTTTGAGTGACATTTTGATTATATTATGTTCATAAGAGAAAATATTTGTTCAGAGACATATATTGATCCAAAATTATAACAATACCTCACAGCCAAATAGTTATAGTCGGAAAAATTATATTTTTGGTACAAATTTCCAAAATTCTGTATATAATTTGGATTGCTTGAAGTTAAAATAAAATCCTCACTTTGACATTTCTGTGTAGTATCGTACTGTGCGGCTATGTGTTCAATTTGGATATCAGGTAGGTAATAGTTAACCATGTCAATTAACATGGCAGAGAAATAAAAATTTAATTCTGAAAAAATGAGTATTCTTTTATAATCTGAAAAGTAATCAAACCTAGTACTGAATTAATCCTGCAAAATGGATATTAAATTATTAAATATTTAATATCTTGGAGCATTATTAATTTTAGTAAATAGTTCATGTATTAATATGAAATATGTTAATCTCTTTTTACTCCAATATCGAGACAGAAACACAAAAGTTTATTCACACAAAATGATATATGACCAACTAGGGTAAAAATCAATATTTTCTTCGTATATAATTTTAAATTTAAATTATTTAAATACCCCATTATATCGGTAGGAAAAGCTAAATCCCATAACCAATCTTTATTCTAGAGTAGCAAGCACTCATAAGGCAGTTCATTGTTTTATTCCAGAAATATTGAAACACACTCCCTCAAATACCAAAATCTAGTAAATGTGCTTCCCTTGGGAAACCGGCGTACAAAGTTCAGTGTTCTCTAACACAGTGTTTCTCAAACTGTGGGGCGCGCCTCCTGGGGGCGCGATAACCCTTCAAGGGGAGCGCGAGCATATCGAAAATAAAAGGTTAAAAAAATTAATTTACTGGAATGAAAAAACAAACAAAATACGTTCTGATATAATAAAAAATACAGATTTACATTGATATGATTTATATATATATCATCTGGTGAAAAAGGTCATCAAAAAATAAAAGATTCTACTTTGAACGTCATTAGCTATCTTTTGATCCTATAACTAAATAAAAAATATTTTGTTTGCTTTACTGTAATCCTACGATGAGAGATTTTTTATTACGTTTCTTTTAATCTAAAATATTACTTTTGCTGGCTTTCAAACTTACGCTGGTATAGTTACCTGCATCCCTTTTTTAGGGAAGTTGTAAATTATATATTCTGCGTTTTTTTTCACAATGTGAAAGAGTTTTATGATACATGGATAAGCATATTGAGCACTTTGAAGGATTAATTGACCAATATTTATTTTTTATGAGTATACTTAAAAAACTTATAATACAAAAATCGTTAATTCTGTGTGTGGGAAAACTGTTTATTTGTTACCAATGACCTTGACAAAAAATCCCAAAATATGACAGTCTTAATGGGAGCTAAAATGAATTGATAACATACTTCCTTTTGAGAGTGGGTAAACGTTTTTAGAATCTTAAGGTAATTTTGTTTAGACTGAGTTCCCGGTACGCATCACTATTTTTCAAAAATATTTTCTTGAACATGCTACATTTTTCCCCAAGTATGAATAACTTAGTGGTTTTAATTGTGATGTTGTACGACTGGATTATGGTTTATGAATGCAAATGAGCAGAATATAAAAAAAAGAATTGGGCATCTGTGATCTCTCTGAAAGGAAATTGAAGTTGATCAAAACAAGGGAAACATTTGCTGAAATAATGCATATTAATCATGTTAGCTGAAAGTAAATTTGAGAAAAGCAATAAACATGAAACAAAGGAAAATTTTCAATAGCTGTACTAAGAAACTCTTTATCAAGAAAAATATGAAGCCATAAGAGTACCGCAAAATGCACTTCACCCCTGTCAAAAAGACAATAAGCAAGAAAGTTCAACAGGATATTTGTCGATCATCAAAAACATTAAATTACAATAACGTGAACAAAATGTGACCAGTTTTTGCTTGCAAAATAACTTACCTGTAATGTTAGCGTGCGTCTGATTTGTGTCCTTTATTAAGGTCACGCAATATTTAGAAAAAAATTTAGTTCAGTTTTATTGATATTTTCAATTATGAAAGACAAATAGAAACCCTTGAAATAGGTAAGTGTATTTTCTCTCTAGTTAAATGGTCTACCGAAATTCGTGATTTTTATCTTGTATATTTTAAAATAATTATAAAAGAATTAAATTCCGCGACCATTAACGTTTAGTATCGAGTGCACACCTGATCCCGGGCTTTCTGCTTTAAATATTAAAAAATAACACAATTGTTATTCATTAGAGTTTTATATTCTTTTTTTATTACTCAACATTTATTCTAAATGCTAATTCTGCGAGGCTTAAAATTACAGTTCATTCAAAACCGTTTATAATATGAGTATTCATTTCAATAAAATCATTTTACATTTTTGTATACATTGTCATGCACTTGGTTTTACCTCCTTACAATCAAGCTTTTTATATCAAGAATAATATATTTTATCACCTTTTTAAAAAATAAACTCGTGTTAAGAGTGGGTACTTCAGCCAGTATAAGAACAAGTTTAATAATTATCAGTGACTTCCATGGGCTTAGAGTCTTGCAGAGCAAAAGTTTTTCAAAGGAAGGCTAAAAATTAGAAATTGACACCAGAGTTATTTTGATATTTAGCTCAGATCTATATTTTGTCTTCAAAGTAGCCATCGCAGAAAACTGGATTCACAAAGGTATGATGTTAAAAATGGTAATAGTATACGAAATGCTTCGTTTTCAGTGCATAGGTACCAGCATCCACCTCTATCCAGAATTCAAAGAGTGATTTATTACAAATTGCCCTTTACTCCTCGTCATCATTGGATGTGAAATCTATGAAGATCCCTTTTTTCGGCAGTTGAGAGCCCTTCTGAAGTATTTTGAAATGGATCCCAACCATTCGTAACTTACCATCAATTTGCCCTCGTCTATGTGTAATACTCTTGTTGATGCTTATTATCGTCGAATGCTCGCTGTGATTTAAAAAATATATCTATAGATTTGTTATAATCCACTGCCGTAAAATACTTAATACCGTGAATTACAATTAACGCGTGAATTATGAAATGTACATTCAAGAGAGATTCGAAGCTAATCGATTCAGCCAAGACTGACTAGAATT
>BMAV01015205.1:0-164024 GCA_019973955.1 Trichonephila inaurata madagascariensis
AAGTTTTTTAATTGAGGGTTTGAATTATGCCATTTTGGGATCAATTTACAATTATTTTAAAAATTATAAATTAACAGACTATCTTGTATTTTTGGGTTTTTAATAATAGAATATTTATTTTTAACGTCTTTAAATTTCATTTGCCAGGGTTTATTTACTCAACGTAAATACTTTACAACTACTTTAAAAAAAAAAACCCAACCCCCTTTTTCTAAGCTGTAATCGGAAAAAAAACAAAAATTTTCCGGGAACAAAGAAAATAGCAAACAATACGGGTTAGCATTTTATTTTGCAAAAGAACGGTCCCTTTATTTTGTCAAACCCCTGATGGGCCCCTGAATGGGAGGTTTTCTTCCTTGCATCCCTTTTACAAACCCAAAACTCGTGATTTTCAGCAGGTTTTCATGTCTTGCGAGATCAGAATATAAATTGAGGCTTGTGGCAAGTCTAAACCACGTGTTTTTGCCTTCGACTCGACCGAAAAGTATTCGGTGCTCTTGCTCTAATTATATTTTGTTTGTGATTTTAGGAAATTTTTTAGAATTCCTCTACTGACAAGCAGTTTAATAAATTCAATTCATGTTTTTAAAGCCCTCATTTGCATTTATTTTAAAGTAGTTCTGTGTTAAAATTACTTAATAAGTCAGTTTAATCGATCTTGCATTTTTTTTTTTTTTTCAAAACTGTTTGAGGTCTGTCTTTTTTTTTTTTTTTTAATTTTTGTATTAATAATTATTTTTATGTATTTTTCTTTTTTTGATATTCCTTATTAAATTCCCAAGTTATGTCTTTCATTGCAAATTTAATTCCAAAACAGATTTTTGTTTGGGTTATTAATATAATAAAAATGTTTTCTCAGTTATTTGAAGCTGTTTTTCTCAAAAACCACTGTAAGGTTAATTATTTATTGGAAGTATAAAACTATCATCGCTTTTAACATTGTTATGTTTACGCAAATTTATAAAATTGATAAATGTAATTATTTTCCTGCAATTTAAAATTTTGGTAAAAGCAGAAATTTCTTAGAACGAAGTATATTTATCAACACTGATAAGAAAAACTAATAAAAAATTTCATATTAATCATTCATATTTATATTAATATTTACTGATATAATTCATATTAATATTAAATGCCTACCTTGAAAATGTCGTTTTTCGTCTACAAAAGCATTTTTTTTATTTCAAAAATTTATAGTTTAAATTTTTTTTCCAAAACAGTTTTTTTTTTTCCCTTACGCGAAATAAAAATAAAGTTATAGTGTTTTTAAAAACATCACTTTCAAAGGGGGTAAATAAAACTTTAAACTTTTTCCAAAATTATTTTTTCGAAAGAAATTTTTACCAGATACATGACATCTTGAACCAAAACCGATAACGTTTTGAAATTTTTAGAATGTTTAATACTTTTTCAAAAGGGGCCCCAAGTTTTGTTGTAGGTTAAATATTTTTCATTTGGGGTTTTTTTATAAAAAAAAACTTAAAAAAATATCAAAATTTTCATATTTTAAAATAATTCCTGAAATTTTTGTATTTTAATATTTTTTTGATTTTGGTTCATTTTAAATTTCGTCTATGTATTTGTGTATTAAGAAAATTTTAAAAATTGTTTAAATTTTTTACAGGTTGCGTTTTATAAAAAATTTTGGGAAAATTTTAAAACAAACAATTTTTTTTAAAAACAATATTTTTTTAAAAAATTTTTTTTTTAATTTTTTTTATTTTTCTTCCTAAAAAAAAATCAATTAGTTTCAAAAAATTTTTTTTATAAAAAAAAAAAATTTTGGGGAAGGGGAGTCACCTTAATTTCTTGTTTCAATAAGAAAATAGCCAACGCCAGAAACTGTTTTTCTTTTTTATAAATATAGATTTTATAAATTCAGTAACTATCAATAATTTATATAAATTCAATAACGTCAATAATTTATTTAAATTATATGTAATTATTGAATTTTACTAAATAAAATTGTAAATCCAATTTCTTACGGCTATAATGAAAATAATGCATTATGAACCATTTAAAGGAGTATAATACAGCAAGTCACACTAAATGTTTTCAAAGGTTTTTATTGAGGAATTGCTTTACTAATAATTTAAAAAAAAATTATTTCACGATTAATACCTACTTACTCTATACTCTTAAATCAATAAAATTTTCCATTACAATTCTTTGCTGTAAGTTTTCAATTTCTTTGGATGTACTTGTATATCATATTATTCACAATTGCTGAATTTGAGGATAATATTGCAAAACACATTGCAAGCTTTTATTGAAACGATTATTATAAATTTTACAGTCATAATTTTTTATGTGTTTAATTTCTTTATTTAATTTTAATTATATATCTTACAATTGTTTTATGTTTAGTAATACACTTACAATTATATTTCTCTCTCTTTAAGTTTTTTTTTCCACCTTAATATAAATATTATCTTCATTAAAATTCTTAGAATTTTTTTTAAAAAAAAGTATATTTTTGTTAGATAATATTTATTTAATATTTTTTTACAATTTTTATTTATTTAAATGTCTACACTACCGACGAATGAAAAGCAATTGATGAGACCTAAAAACATCTGTCTTTTACTCTTAAGGAAATATTTATCCAATTGATAAGATATTAATACAAAAAAGGGAAAAGGGTTTTTTGGGCCCGGGTAAAAAAGCTCTATCATTAAACAAGATAATGGCTTGCAAACAAAAAAAAAAGATAACACTGCTTTTAAACCGAGGGAAAAACATGCTAATTTTTTAAAAGAAAAATTTTCACAATGGGAGAAAACATTATAGCAAAAGTGTCACATACAAATGTCCAACACTTATAGGTTTTTAATCTAACCGGATATTCCTAAATCACAGCAATATAGTACAAGTGACTGGTATTTATACTGTACAGAGGGGTGTGAAACACAAAGGCTAACTTGAGCTAAACAAATAAGGTTTAACTTTAGGTGGACGGCAGAAAAAATTAATATTCATAGAAATGAAAGTTTATTTCGAATAATACATTACAAATAAAAGAACAAGAAAATTTAATGTTTACGTCTTGACATTTGCAATGTCTTCTCTGTTATTATATATCTTTCCTTTTTCGGGAAAAATTTTCATACTTTAATATATATTACTGTGTGCTGATATACTGGCCGGGCCACAAAAATTATTGAAGAATTTCTTTGATGATGTAAATAATAAAGTTTTATTCAAATATTTTTATTAAAGAGAAAACTTGGTAATTAACTTCTTGGACTTCATGCTACATCATCTTCAATCAATTTTGTATTAAACGTATCCTATTTTTCAATTCCTACTATTAGCTCGCACTGTCTATATATTTATTTATTTATATATTTTGTATATTTATTTATTTATCTTGGTGGAATTTTTCAATCGTTAATAAAATAAATTTTAAGGCCGGATTCAGAAATTTATATACAGGATCATTTTATGACAATACAATAATTTAAATTTTTATGTAATAAAATTAATTGATTAAAACGAATTATTTAAAAAATTACAAATACAGCCCCAATGTTGGGACCTTTGGCGCTTGATAAAACTTGAAAGGTTTTTCTCATATTAAAGAAATTTATTTGAAAAAAGAAAAAAATACGTCTTTAATTAATTAAAAACTAATTACAACTTAATGTTGTGATTCTGTCCTATGTATATACATATTGATATTAATTGTAACTATTTAATAAAAAGTAGCAAAATAAATTTTTTCGTTGTTGATCGAAGTAGGAATTGACTTAAAAACTATTTTTTTATATTACTTTTTTATAATTACTCTTTAAATAGTGATTTAGGTGTTTTACATAGATTATTACTACACGTTAAGTATAATATATGCCAGTAAAAAACAAGCATCTTTTTCAGATTAGTTTTGTTTTAAAATGAAAACTTATGTTGGAATTTTTTTAGAACGAATGGAAGTATAATTCCGAACTTGCTTCGTTTATTTACCGTAAAAGCCGGTATATAATGATCACATTTAACACTCACACACAAAGTAAGATCGAAATTTACGGCTACGCGTTATATGTCGGGTATAAAAATGAGAGCTTTGAAAATAAAGAGAAGAGGAGCATAAAAAAAATTAAAGATTTCACTTTTACATATGTCAAAATAATGTTCATTTAAAAGAAATGACATACCTTATGAACTTAAAGAATATACTTGAAAATTAAAAAATACAACTTGAAAGTATAGGTGCGCGTTTTTCGCCCTATTTTACGGTATATAGAATTTGGAATCATTTCTTTAAAAAATTTATTTCATAATTTTAATATTTAAAGAATTATAATTTTTTTTCTATGATTTTTTAGAAACTATCTTTTTTTAAATATCATCTGTTTCTCATTGGATGCCAAGATAGCCAAATGTTCACAGTTGTGAGCCCAACGCTGATGATGTTTTCGTCTAGCCACGTAATCTATTCTTAAATTCATTAAAACCCATCATATACCACCATATAAATGGGCTAATATAAATTAAATACGCCGAGATACAAAGCACTCGTGTTGGCATGGTGTGGAGTTTGATTTGATATTTATTAAAATCGCATTAAAAAAGAAAGGGGCGATTTGATTGATTGATTAAAGAAGTCGCACTTTTCCCAGTTACACGGGGGTTTTTTGGCGAGGACCACGAAATTTTTAAACCTTAAAGTGACGTGGACGAATTTCCGAGGGGCACCCTCTCCAAACTCCACCCCACCCCAAAAGGGAGGACTAAAAGAAGGGGGAGAGTATTCAGACGGACGTCGAAATTTTAAACCCCCGGGTAAAGTGTATGGTGTGGAAGGGGGGAAAAAAAAAGGCCCCGTTCATGTATCGCCCTTTTCGTCACTTGGTTGGTTTTAAAAAATTACAAAGGTCCATCGTCTAAAAGTGTTTGTTTTTTATTCAGTTCCTCTCTCTCTTTTCCTTTTATTCACTCTCTCCCTATATATATATAAAAAATATTTTGTTCAAATTTTTCAATTTTTAAATTTTACTTTTTTATTCATCCATTTCAAGCTCAAGTACATTTTTTTTTATTTTGTAGTGGATGACACTTGATGTTAATACAGTTTTTTTAAATATTAATTCATTATTTAAATAAAAAAATGAATAATTAGTAAAAAAAAAAATAAAAAAAAACCAACCCCAAATAGTAGAAAGGAAAGACTATTTATTTTTGTCCCTGTAGTAATGAGTAGGGGTTAATTTTAAAATCCAAAGGTCGTGGGTTTGAATTGCACCTAGGATGGCTAATTTCTAAGAATGTGATTTCTTTTTACCATACCATTTTATTAGAATAATTTAATTTAATTAATAAATAGATAGTAACAAACAAACAAAAAATAGCCCAACACCCTATATAGAAAGGAAAATGGAAAATTGCTTTCTATTTTGTCACTTAAAAAGGATTCTTTTCCTAGGGAAATTATATATTTATTTTTTAATTTTTTGTAACTATTTAATAAAAAGTAACTAAGATAAAAAATTTTTCTTTGTTGACCTGAGTAGGAATTAACTTAATTTTTATATATATATATGTTACTTGTAAGTGTGAAATTAATAAACAGTAAATTTTTTCATGATATTTAAAATGCAATTTTTAGAAAATGTAATAACTTTTTAAAAGTGTGCTATGTTTCTTAAAAACAATTTATAGTTATGTGCACCCTATGCTGAAAGTAAAAAACATAATTATTGGAGAAAAAACTCTTTTTCAGAAATTGTTGAAAAATTTAAAATAATTTTAATGTATGTTCATAGAAATTAAAAGGGAAAAAAATTTTTTAATAAAGTTGCTGCATGAATTCCAGTTTAAATATGCTCAAAATGATAAATGTGCTTTTAAATTTTAAATTAAAAAATTTTTAAAAAAATTTTTATTAGGTTATTTTTAAAAAAAAAAAAAATAAAATTTAAAAATTTCATTGGGGGTTTTTTTAAGGAAAAATTTTTTATTAATTTTTTTTATATTTAAAAAGGTGTTTTTTTAAAAAATAATAATCGATTTTAAAGAATATAAATATTAAATTTTTTAAAAAATATGTACCACTATTTAAAAAAAAAAATTCTTCTTTTCGCACATGTAATTCTCAAACTTGAGAACTGCACTGTAAAGAAACATTTTCTTCCTAAAACAAATTTATTTTTTATTCGTATTATTAAGCTACGTGCAGGAATGTACATTTTTCATTTCGCAAAATTTGACACCACAATGAATTTTGCATCCTGCGTATGTCGAAATGATATTTTTTTTCAGTGGAGACTACAAAAAAGGTAAGAAGAAAACCTCTGATCTTCTAATCATACCACTTCACTACTCAAAAGAAAAAAAATGAACGATAAGAAAAGGAAAAAAAGAAAAAGCCGGGACAGAACAAATATCGAGTTCCAAACCAGTTTGCATCTCGTTCAGATTTCTGTTATATAAACCCTTTAGAAGAAGAAAAGAGGAAAACAAGTGTCAAATAAATCATTGTTATTCTTTTCACGAACGTTACTTGAATACGGAACACCCTTGTAACATTCTTAAAACATTTACGGCACATGGTGGTAATGCAAAAGCTCTGTATTATTTTCTTAATAATCGGGCCATCATGGAGGAAACTTCTGAAGATGGAGATAACAGTAGTGTTTCAGATTCCTATAGTTTGGGTAGTGTAGGATCTGGAAACAATAGTTTGGATGAATATCCTGATAGGAAGTTTTCTCATGTTTGTATACTTACTTATTGGACTAAAGACAGAGTTGTATGTGGTGTAGATGTAAGTAATTTTTTTTTGTTATATCATTGTTATCTAAGTTTTATCATTGTCTTTTCCCTTTTGGGAAAAAACTAAATTTTCTTTAAAGGGATCCCAAGTTTTCACAACTTTTAAAAAAAAATTATAGTTTTAAAAAAACCTAAAACATTTTTTATAGTAATCGAACTAAAAAGTAAAAAAATAATTCTTAATTTAAGAATAAAATGATTAACGAGAAAATTAATGTCGTTGAGATGAAAGCGTGGGGTGCTCAATTCCGTCTCTATAGATACAGGTCTAACTAATAAAAGTGTGTTATCAAGAAATATTATAAATGTCAATCCTATTATCACCTTTTATACGTATTGCTATAATGTTAATTCGTATCATCACTTCTAAACGTATTGCTTTATAAAAGTAAAAAATATTTAGCAGTTAGAACATAAATTATTAGTATTCCCATGCACGAGTCTTTTTTTTTAAATTTCCATTTTCAACAAAACTACGTACCCACCCTACCCTTTTTCACATAAGGAACACTTTTTTTGTTTTATTTGTATTAACCACAAGCCTATTTGTGGTTTTAGGGTTTCACCTTAATCTTTTAGTCGTTAAATTTAGAATTAGTCGCCAAATCTCTAAATCCTTATTTTTGAGGATCCTGATCAGGACAATGAAACAAAATTATGAAATTATTGTATTGCCATCGGTCCTTGACAAAGTGCAAAATTTCGAATTTATCTGACCTTTTAAAGTGCGTAAAATTCGAGTTCAAAGATTCCATTACATACAAGGGAAACTTATAAAAGCGTGTTAAAAATGGAGATATGGAGATTTTTTTGTGTTTTTAGATTTATTTAGTACATTTTAAGAAGAAAAGGCTAAAATTAAGAAGAGAAAAATAAATTATTACTAATAAAAAGGCAAAAATAGGTAAAAATTACATAAACGGGGGCCCGCTCTGTACAAATAGTAAATGAACAAATTTTTTCAATTTTGATGTATTACTTTGCTATTATTTTTTGAAATGACCTTCAGGATAAGAGATATTTTAATTTTCACAAAAACTAGAGCACTTCATCTTAGCTATTATATGAAATTGCTTTAAAAAAAAGTGATTGTATTCACATAAAGAACTGTAAATTTTGTAATAAAACAGTGATGTCCTTATGATGTTAACGCTCCATTGAACATAATTGTTGCTCATAATTATTTTTTGTATATATATATATATATATATAACCTTTCTTTTATTTTAAAATTCGTAAACTTATTAGAAACTTCAACCGCAAAACATTTTGCAATCATTTTACAAAATTTATCAAAATCAGTGGCGTACACAAACATTTTTCCTTAAGGTATCCGACTACTTGCGACAACATTTTTTTAAAAATTTGAGATATGGAGTTTTTTTGTGGTTTTTAGATTTATTTGTACATTTTTAGAAAAAAAGCTAAAATTTAGAAGAGAAAATAAATTATTACTACTAAAACGGGAAAAATTGGGTAAACAATTGAGAAAAAATTACATAAACGGGTCCCGCTCTGTACAAATAGTAAATGAACAATTTTTCAATTTTGAGGTATTACTTTGTAATTCCTTTTTAAATGACCTTCAGGATAAGCGATATTTTAACTTTTACAAAAACTAGAGCACTTTATCTTAGCTATCATATGAAATTGCTTTAAAAAAACGGTGATTATATTCACATAAAGAACTGTAAATTTCAGTAATTTAACACAGTGATTGATAAATCTGTAGGTTAAAACACTTCTACTGTTATACAGAACACACACACAAAAATTTCTGCAAATTATTTTAAAAACCTTTTGAGCAATCGCTGTCCCCTTCTGAACTTTTCGAAAAACCCGGCTCGACTAAAACGCATTTTAAAGTTTGACATCTTATGTAAAGTTATGGCATCTGCTTTTACTAAAACACTTGTAGTTTTTGTTCTAGTGAATGGAAAATAAAAAACTTAGTATTTTTATAAAGCTAATAAGATGGCCTATAAAATTAAATCATAAAAAATTGTCAAGTATTAAAAAAAATCCTTATTTTAGGGTAGTCTTATATCTTAAACTAAGAGAAGTATTAAACGAACGGTAACTGAAACGAGAAAGTTGTTGCGATTTTGTGATGAAACAGAAATAGCATTTCCTGTGTGTGTTTTAATTAAAAAAAATTTTCAATGTATAATTTAGAAAAGAGTAAAAAGTTCAGGAGGTTAAGTTTCAATATAAAAAAGTATTTGAAAATGTATAGTATATGTTATAACAATTATGCCCACGCACAAAAATTATTTTTGAGCGTGTTTATCATTACTTAAGTTTCTTTTTCTTTCGAAAAATTGCTTTTAAACACGTTTAATCGAAAAAAAAACATTATCAAACTGTTCTCAAATATTTTAGTTTAAAGAATTGTACGTGGTGTGGAAGTTAAGAGAGCGAGCTCAGTTGTCGTCCTCGTTATTTACCATGGTTTACCTCGTTATTTACCTCGTTATTTACCAATTACTGTATTGCAGCTTCAAAGTGAGACGTTAAGAAACACATTGATTGAAGAATTGTAAAGAATATGTATATATAATGTGCTTTGATTTTTTTACGCATACAAAAAGCAACTGCTTTATAAAAAATTCATTTATATATTTTTTAATTTTATTACTGACGTTTTATATTTTACGCAAAAATCTATGAATGTTTTTCAGTATCTATTAATTCTGCTCCATTTCTTTCAATCCTATTCTAATGAAAAATAAATTATATGTTGCTTAGACGAAATATTGTGAAGTTTAATTGATTGGTTTGTATTTAAAATGTTAAGAAAATGCTTAAAAATACGACGTTTCTTCCGTTTTTTTCAGTTCTAGGGAAATTATGCTTTTTATTTGGTATTCATATCAGTTCTAAAGATATTATTGGAATTGATTTAAAAATTCGAAAGTAATTCATAACAATTAAGAGAAAAACTCAGATTATTATTCATTTTTCAAGAGTTCTCAAAATGATTTCCACATTTACAAGTGGAATAAAAATGGCATGATTAGTTTCTATTAGAGACTAATTGCCTTATGCCTAAAGACAAATGTACCCTATCATTTTTTATACCTTTTTTTAAAAAAAAATCAGGTGTGAGATTGCTTGTTTACATTCTCATCACAGCCTGCAAGTTTGTCAGTTAGCTGATGTTTATATGTACTCTTGTTGATATTCATGCAAGGGAACAACTATATTTCGACTAAAATATAAAGGACAATGTCCTCGCAAATTTCGTCAGACATGGACATTTTTAAGTTGACATAGACTTGTAATTGTCATTACACGTAACACTTTGTACATTGTAACGAAATTGGCATTGGCGCGTTGATATTCCTAAATCATTTTACAAGAATATTAAGGAAAAAATGGTGATGTCTTTGAACCAAGGATATCTCATTTCAAATAAAGGGAGCTTAACAAAGAAATTTTTCGCAACCATTAATAAGAGACTGTCCTGCCATAATTTTTATATTAATTACAAAACAACTCAATTTCTCATTGGTCATGGTAGCTTTAAAATCTACTTGAACAAATTTAATTTAGTTCTGCCAGCTTCCTGTGATTGTAATATTAGTGGAGAGGAAAATGTAGAACATGTGCTCCTTCTGTGTTCCAAGTTTGAAAGAGAACGAAATATCCTAAATTGTGGCTTTCGAATTTTCACCAACTTCTTTCCACCAGAAGTGCTGTGAATTTATTGTAAATATTTGTAATCCTTCATAACCTCACATTTTCCCCTCTTTCCTTTGTAATGTGTAATTAATACTTCTGTGAGCACCGTGTGATACTTTGTGGTGCACGGGGATTTTATAATTGTTTTCAATATTTGTAAATGTCAATGTCATAAAATGTAACATTTTCTTCACGATGTCATTTGACTTCAAGTCACTAAGTTCAAGTGTAACGCCATAGGTGTTGTATCACTATTAGCAGTAATGGGATAACAGAGAAAATTGAGATTTAGGCTTAATTTTTTTTAAAACCTGAAATCTTGTTACTTCGTCCTCCAAACTCTGCAAATGATCTCAAAAGAAACACTTTCACAAGTTTTTTGAATAGTGAAAAATAAAAGACAAATCTTGATCGCGCTCGGTAAAGAAATTTCGGTTCAAAGAGGATATTCTGACTTTCTTGGCAGGCCGAGTAACTCTTTGCGGGATTCTAGTTGTCCACCCCTTCTTTAAGGTTGTTTTCACCAAATGAACCAGAGCTTCAACTAAACGCGGAGCACATTTTCGGACAGAAAAATGCCTTTATTTTCATGAAAATTTGTAACATGTAACAAAAATAAATATTTAAATCTTATAACGATTATCTGAATGACTCGGGAAGTTTTTTAGAATTTGTGGTTTCCGACGGGAAGTGAAATGTAGTTGTAGTAATTTCTTCACTTCGTATCATATCTCCTTTCTATCCAAAAGAGTTTCGATACGTTGGACTTCCTTGATTGATCTACTTCCGGTATATTTTGTTTTTATTGTTTTCTTGATTTATTCTTATTCAAATTTATGTCTTTACTTCATTAAATGTATGCTTCGGGAATTCCATTATGATATATTAAACATTCACGCGTAAAAAATATGGAAAAGTGATGTAAAGACAATGTTTTTGACTTAAAAAAAAAAGAAAATATGTGTATTTAATACATAAAACATTTTTATAAAAAATGTGTGATGTGGAAAAAGAATTTTACTAGGTATCCCACGTTCGGAACCGTGATTTTCAAAGCGTGTAAATGGAAAATATTTATGATATTTAAGTCACTTAGATTAGAAACATGTATAAAATTCTTTTGAGGACTATGCAAAAAAAAGTTTTTAAATAACAATATTTTGGCAAAAATGGTCCTTTTTTCCAAATGTTTCTTTGTAAAATGTTTTTTTATTAATATTTTTTGTATTCAGCTCAGCCCTCTCGTACAGAGGTCAACTAGAATTTTGAAATGCATAACTCGGAAGTCGGTTTATCCATGTTTTACGACAACAGAAGGGAGAAATTTTAAGAAAATACGCCGATAATTATTTCAAATGGTTGTAACTAAAAATAGTGTGAATTTTTCAAAATCATAGTGGAGCCTCTGTACAGAGGTCTGAGCTATATACAGGCAAAATATTAATACAATAGAAGCATTTTTTACAAAAAGAGAACATTTGGAAAAAAGGTTATTCTAAGCTAATTTTTTGCCAAAATATTGTATTTAAATAAATTTTTTTGTCATAATGTCCTTATAAAACAATTTTATACATGCATTCTAATCTAAGTGACACTAAATATCATGAAAATTATACATTTATGGGTTTTTTTAAAATTATGGTTCCGAACGTAGTCGGATACCTTAAATATTTTGCAATCAGAGGTTGCCAACGAAAAATTGTTGTTTTGTACCTTTTTTTTGTCACTTACCTACTGATTCATAGTAAAATTTTACCCTGTCGTTTAGCAATTAATATCTTGTTTTTTCGGAATTTTAAATTATTATCATTATTTTGAAATTTTGTTTAATTAATGGCATTGTTTTGTCACTCAGAAATAGCATAATGTAGAAAAAATTTTACTTTTAAATTTACCACTTGTGATGTCATCGCATATGCACCGCTAGCCACCAAGAAGGAATGATCAGACGAACGTCAAAATCAAATGAAAGGAAGAAGGTCAGGATTTGCAAACAGCTGTATTTCAGCTCATTTAGACGAGGCCGGAGGAAGAAGCGACATCTGAAGCACCGCATAAGAGAAAAGTTGTGCAGTGGATTTCTCTTTCGGGAAGCACTTTATAAGGTCGGAGTTTTCTCAGAATATCGTACCTTTGAATAAAAAGAAGAAATGCTTACTTGAAAGTGTCGGAATTCGACAGAGGCAGGACCGTTGCCTTTCGAGAGTGAAGATTATCGTTCCATGATATCGCCCATCGCACTGGTTGAAATCCAACCACTGTCACTTGAATATGGTTGCTGAAAGTCATACTAAACGGCATGCAAGATCTTGACAACGAACGAAAAGAAAGACATATTGTGAGGTCAGCCCTGTAAAACTGTACAACCGCATCACGGGCTATTAGTTAGGAAACTGGTAGCACTCTCAGTATCCGCTCATACGGTGCGACTACGTTTGCAGCTGCGTGGACTGTCAGCTCTGTGACCAATACTTCGGATTTCTTGACAATGCAATATAGAGACAGACAGCGACGACTCTGATGCACCGAACGATAAAGCTGGATACTGGAGGGCACAATGTCGTCTTTCAGACGAGTTCTGGTTATGCGTGCAGTTTTCTGATGACCGTATACATGTCTGGAAACTCCGAGGAAGACGTTCGTCGCCTGCTTGCATTCGATATCTATATAGGGGGCCCTGCACTTATATGATGGTTTCGGCATCCATTTGGTACACGATGCGCACGTATCAGTTCGGATCAACGGTAATTTGAACGCAGATCGGTACATTTCAGACATCTTACGCCTAGTGGTTGTGCCCTATCGTCAAGGCCCTGCCAAACACCATCTTCCAACAAGATAGTGCAAGACCATTCGTTGCACGTAGTGTGCTGACCTTCCTCGATACATAGGGAATTCGATTGTTGCCATGGCCTGCATGGTCTCTAGATCTGTCACCCATTGAAAATATCTGGTCATGGGTTACGGACCTTTCTCTAGCGAAAAGGATTGATGAAGAGGGGTATAGACTTAAAGTAGCATGGAATAAGTTGCTGGTTTATGTCTTCCAAGCACAGTTCGACTCCATGGCCAACCGGATAAGTGTCGTTTTAGCTGCCAGGGGTGGCAGCTGTTTCTACTAAATATCGTTGGGTGGATGACCAGAGTACCTAGATCTTCCGAGCTATAACCACTTGCCCTTTGTTAAATAAAAATACAGTCGTACCTCCATATTACGAACCTTTATATTGTGAATTTTTCTATATGGCAATTTTTTTCCCTGGAAAACCAAGAACATTTCACGATTTTCTTTTAAAATAACCTCCCAATAGGAAGTGTATTTTTTTCTTTTTTATTATAATTTTCTCTTTGTTTTTTCTTTTTTCCCCCTTTATTTTTTAAATTTTATTTTCTAGGGCAATTTCCCCAAAGGTTTTCCCATAATCCCCTTTTCAACCCCTCAGTGAGTTGTCTCGTGTCTTGAACTAGTTCCGTTCATTTGTAGTGTTTACCAGTGGTACTGGTAACTTCTTTCTTGTAGCTCGACAATGTCAAAACTAATGTTTTGAGCATGGGAAAATTAATTTTTCAGGAGGGGAAAAAGACTCAAGAAACTTTCCGAATTTTCTTTTTTTTTTTTTTCATTTTTTTTTTTGATAGGTAAACATATAAAATAAATTTTAATTTACAAATAGGGTAATAATTATTTTTTTAATATACATTTTTTTAAAATTTAAAATTTGTTTTATGTGGTTTATAAAAAAAATTAAAATAAACCCTCTATATAACAAATTTTTCCATAAAAACTTTTTTTTCGGTTTGCATTGTTATTAGGGGCCCAAATTTTTAAACTAAAGTAAAAGGGGGAGTATTTAAAAAAAAAATTAAAAAAAAAGAATGCTTTAAATGCTTGAAAATAGCTTCAAAATAAAGAAGCATCGGTGGGGAAATTTAGATCAGGGGGGTGGGCGGAGTGAAAGCCTTACCAGTGGAAATACAATAAAAAACCCGTCTTCAAAAAAATAAAAGGGGAAAAAATTTTTATGAAGGGAAAAACAGAAAATTTTTAAAAAGCAATTTAAAATAAAATACATAGAATGCGGGCCGCCCGGGATTTCGCTGATAATCTCTTCATTGCATTCTGCTGCCTCGACGCCCCCCTTAAACATAGACCCCAACGGCCCATGACACCTTTAACCGAAAAAGTGGTGATGTGGCCAGAATGGCTGCTGTTTTGGCCCCCATTTGATTTTTTTTTGACAAACAAACAACAATAAAAAAAAATACATTTTTTTCAAGAAAACCCTAAAACTGTTTGCAAAATTTATACATTTTGTCTTTGTTTATACGTTTACGATATAAATATTTTTTTTTTAGTTTTCCTTAATTTTAAGACCGGCAGTGTTTGTAGGAAATCAAAAGTATCCCACTAAATACTGTCATTGTTAAAACGTTTTCGCTTATTATTTAAATGAAGTGACAAATGAGGTTAATTATATGCAAGTAAAAAAATATAACAGGATTTTAATTATGCAGTAATTGAAGTATGACAAAATGCTATTTATATACATTCAGATTGATGAGATAAATATATTATTGTGTCGATGCCTTGTCTATTTGTAGGCGTACTTTTGTTACTTTTTGGGTTTTAAATTTTATAAACCCACTACTTAATGAATATGAAATCATTATGTTAAATATATAAAAAAATGAAAAGAACATCTGTGTGGAATGGAGAATAATCTTGAATGATCTTATATTTTCGAAAAGTATGATCTTGTAAAACATGCTTAATGAATATAAAATTATTTTAATAAATAATTCATTCGTTGCGCTCAATTGATCATTTCTCTGAATTGTTTAAACGTGTAATTTTCAGTGACAATCTGTGTGTGATACATTATTTTGAAATTTTCCTTTATAATTATAATTCTTAGTATCATTCAATTTGTGAATAGAAATAGAAAATTGAAATTTTGTGTTTTATTACGTAGAAATATATATATATTTTATTTTAAGTTTTATGTACATTTGCTCTTCAAATCAGCATGCACTTAGTCTGTATTAAGAAATTATGCAAATTTATATGGGAACTTTGAAAATCATATACGTAACTAGGATTTAAATTGTACAATTGATGATTGGATTACTATTATATTGTAATTCGGAATTGTAAAATTTTGTTGTTTAATTTATAATATAAGGAGCAAAAAATATCTTATGAACATTTTTCCATTATTTTAACATATACACATTTTTTTAAAAATTATACCATATACTCAAGCATTTTTAATTATGTTTACATCGTATAAAGTTTCTTTATAATTGGATATATATATATATTTGTATGTTTCAGCTTTCTTACATTGGACAAGATTGCTATGCCATTCCAAGTATCCTAGGTAAAATATATGGAGATCAAACTAGAAGACTGGATCTAAGCTTTAATACAATTAGGTAAAATTTGTTATATATCATGTTAGTGAACTTCATTTGTAAATTTTAAAGCTTTAAAAATTTTCTGAAAAATATTTTAATGAAAATTCGTGTTTTTTTACAAGTTTCCAATATAGTTTTTCGGGCTTTTTCCAATCTTTAAAAAAAGATTATTGAGTATTCTTTAAAATATATTCTTTGTATTTTTTTTTGGCTTAATTCATTTGACGTTATAGTCTCTTAATAAAAAAAAACAATTAAGATTTCCCCAGTCAATCAGTTCAAATTTTGTTTTAAAAGAATTTTTTTAAAAGTACAATTTTCAACAATAATAAACATATGGTAAACAAAATGCACTAATTTAAAACTAACATAGAGTTTTTTTTTTTTTAATTTTGTAAAATTTTCTGAAGAACTAAGCCATACTTGAAATCTTTTCTAAATTATGAAATTAAAATTTTGTCTAAATTATATATACAAGAAAAGTTATTGTAGTTTTAATTCAGTTTAAAACCCGTGGTTGCGGTTTATCAGTGACTGTCATTAATTTAGCCCATTCCTTCGTACCTTGTGAGAAACCAGAGCGTGAAAAAACTTCTACGACCGTTTGAATTTATAAACTTACATTTTGAAATAAAAAGGAATATTATTACCTAATACAAAGTTAATTTTAAAACATATCTATTTTTGCACTATCTTAACGCCCTATCATCCAAAATATAGAGAAAAATAATATAAAAAAAATTATGGGAGTAATGTATTGCTGACAATTTTTAATAAATAAATTAGGTTTGAAATTTTGTGAATTAGACGTTGATAACCTAAAAAAAAAATATTTAAAGGAATATTTAACCTTCTACTTTTCACGACTTTAATAAACATTTTTTAAATTTTAAAAATACGAAATTTCCCCCAAGTTTTTTTTTTATGAACCCCCAATTTTATTTCAGTTTTTAAAAAAAAAACAAAATTTATAAGTATTATTGATTTTATCCCTTTTACTTTTTTTCAGTTTTGACAATTTAGGTTTTTCCCCCCCGTTGGAAGAATTAATATTAAAAACAATGAACTGAAACTTAGTTTCGTTTTTTCCCTTCCCAATTCACACTTTCTTTAAACAAAAAAACATGTAAATATATTCTCAAATTTTTTTTTTTTTTTAAAATTTTTTTAAAAAAAAACATGCTACTTCATTTTCTAATTAGGTTAATTTTAAATTTTTTTTTGAATTTTAAAATTTTTATGAAATTATATATCTTCAGGTCCACATTATGTAATGTGAAAGTTGAATTCTTTTCTTTTTCGACCTAATTTTGAGTTAGTGTCTGTTTGTTACAATTTTTTGTTGTGCCCCTTTTTAAAACCCCTAACTATTACCTGTGCACCTATTTTTTTTTAAAATCTAGAATGTAAGTTTAGTTCATATTTTGTATACTGGTATCAAATACATTGGTATATTAAAACCCAAAACTTGCTTAACACCCAAAACTTTCCTTTTAAGCCGAGAATTTTAAACTTTTGTAAAAAAAAGGGTTTATTTAAAAAAATCTCCAAAAAAGGGAGGGTTTTGGGGAAAAAAGGGGGATTTTTAAACATTTTTTTCCCTTAGTTATTTGCGATCGATTTTAAAATTATAACTTTTTGGTGTTTGAATAGTACTTTTTTTAAAAACAACAAAAAAAGTTTCATAAACCTTTCAAAGTTTGGTTTGATTCCCAGTTTCGAATACGAGGTGTGATAAAAAAAACACACAAAATGAGACTAAGTGTGATCTTAAAAAAAAGGGGTTGGCAACAACTGTTTTGGATTCATTTCACAAACCTCCTATCCATGCGGCGTTTTGACTTAATGATCACACCAGTTGGGAGTACCGAATCATTGAGTGAATACGTGAAACTGCATTCTCCTGAAAAATGTCTAATGAAAACCAAACAGCGAATCAACATCAAGTATTTTGTGAAAATTAAGAAATCAGCCACGAAAAAAATTTCAAAAAGTGAATGGGTGTTTGAATGGCATAAGCAGTTTTAGGGAAGGGACAGAATGGAAGATGATAAACGTGCTGGGCCCAAAAAAATTTAAGGAATGTTAATTTTCCCTTGACATTAATGAAATTGTAATGATTTCATTGTCATTGTCACGGAGAACTGATTTTGTAAGTACAATGATTTTTGGCCGAGTCTCTTTTTTTTTTGTGTCACACCTAGTAGTTAGTAAAATTTTTCACTCTTTTTGGGAAAATTCTGACTGCATATGATCACGTAGCGAGATTTTTCTACGGGCAGCTTTGGTTAACGATGAATGTTCCTTTTTTTTTTCGGTATCTCCTTAAATTAAAATATATTTTCCCACTCTCTTTTTTAAAAAAAAACATAAAATGGGAAGCTAAGACTAAAACGCAAAATTTACAAGATAATAAATGAGGGGAAAAAAATGTGTTAGCATCAGATGGGGTTACCGGAAAAAAAAAAATTATTTTCGTTGATGTCTGGCGTTTTATTGACAGCAATTTGAATGAAAAAGATATTCCACCCTTTTTACTAGGTTAAAAATTTTTTCGCCCTCAGGCGACACATCTAAAAAATAACAGAACATATTTTATTTTATTTTTTTTTTAAACGGTTTCAAAAGTTTAAATTTTGGAAATTTTTTTAAAAAAAAAAGGCTGGTTTACACACGGATTGGCTTTTTTTAAAAAAAAAAAATACATAAATCTTTGATACATCGACCTATGGATTAAGAGTTTTTTTGTACGCTTGGTAATATTAATACTGCTTGGAACTTTAACCTATTTACCCTCTTATACCATCACGAACGTACAGAGATGGTTCAAAAATTTCCCATTTGGAGAAAAAGCAAAAATCTGGAAGCCCCCTGTCCTTGTTAGTTTTTGCAAGTCGGGGATGACTATCTTTCTAACATTTAATTGCCAAAGATTTCAGGATGTGTTGCAAAATTTTGGTAGCCATCTGAAGAATAAAAAAAATGCGCAAGTAACATAGAGAAGCTTAAAAAATTAGGTATGAGATTTAGTCGCATCTTGGACTCATATGATGTTCCACTAACTGATTGCAATTTATTTCGCAATTTAAAATTTTAATAGGACAGAGGTCGAAATGTTTTTTATATGCATTTTTGTACTCTAAAATCCCGCTTTTTTAAAAGGGAATTAATTTGTTGGGAAAACGTTAGCTGGAGATGTATTCTAGCGGAAAAAAATTTAAAAAAACATTACTTTTTCTCGGAAAACCGACATTTCTTTTCATATACCTAATATTTACATTACGTTAAATATTTTATTTTGGAATTTTATTTTTTTTGATATAAGATCTTGATTATTTATGTTGCCCTTTTCTGTGCTGGTCAAAACTTTATTTATTTATTTGTTTTTGTTTTGCTCTCTTAGTATTATCAATCAAGCTTGTTCTTAAATTTCAGTTTTATCTATTTATGAAATACACTTTTAAAAATTTTTTAGATTTTTTTTTAAATATATATCTCAACTGACTTTAATTTTTTTCAAACATTTTGGATTAAGAATGAAATTTGGCTTTTTTTTTTAAATAGCATGAATATTTTTGTTACGTGAAAAAATTTTAAAATCAACTGCATTAAAAGGGTTTGTTTTTAAAACATTGAATCGTTTATTTTTTACAGTTCCTCGATTTGAAAAATTATTAAACAACTGACTTTTTCCCAAAATTTGACATTTTTTTAACTCGGCAATCCAGCTTTGTCGGACAACCTCAAGTTTGGAAAAGATGAAGAAGATTACCCAAAATATAGGTAAAAAATCAAACACAAAATTTCTGGGGCCTTCAACTGACCTTTGTTTACTTCTTTGGTTAAATAGATCGTTCAAATGAGGATGTGACTTGCACCTAACCATTTATATTTTTTGTTGAAATTTTCTTTGTTTATTAAAATCCATATTTGAAAAGGAATGTATTGTTTTGTCCATGTGCTAGAACAAAAGATCAGATAATAAAATGTTTATTATAAAAAAAAAAAAAACCCCATATTTTTTGGGGAAAAAAACAATTTTTTATATGCCGAAAATTTTTCATTTTTCTACATAATCTTTTTTCCCGTGTATTCTTTCCGTCATATTGAGGGGCCCGCATTCGCCAAATCTTCATTACCCCAAAAACGTTTGCCCCTAAAAACCCCACTGATGAATCGCTGGAACAAGGTCTGGCTTAGGGTGGGGTAAAATTTTCCATCTAAATTCATCCGGTAGTTTTTGAGTTTCACAGGGTGTGAAGGGGGGGCATTATCGTGAAGTAGCCCCTTTTTTCCCAGAAAAAATTCTTCCCTTCTGTTTTTTTGATGGTTCGTCGTAGTTTCTTAATCTCACAATAAAGATGAGGGCTGGGGTGCCCAGTGGTTAAGGTACGGATCATGGGGGCATGTCGAGTTCGGCCCCGTACCACAAAAACCCCCGGGGGGGCGATACACTTAAATCTGTTGGGGGCTGAAACGTCCCCCGTTGGTGTGGTGGGTGGTAGGGAGGAGGGGGGCCAGCCCAAAGGGGCGTCCCCTCACTTAACATGGTTCCCCCTTTTTTAGCTGAACAGGCGACGTTAATTTTCACTCACTACAATAAAAATTTTTCTTAGCTTTTGGCTGAAATCACAAAAGAACCCTTTTACAAAAAAAAAGACGGGTTTGGGGGTTTTTTGTTTTAAAAAAGTTCGAATTTTTTAGGTTTTTTTTTTTTTGGGGATGTGCATGATGTTGAAAGGGTTGGCCAAAAAAGGCTCCCCCTGTGGAATATCTGAAGAATGTTAATACTTTTAAACTTTTGTTCAGGGACGCAAAATTTTCCTTTTTAAGCCCCAACTTCGTTTAAAATTCCCAAAAAAATCATTACGGATAAAATACGCGGAAATTTATAATTTTTTAAACATTTAAATTAAAACGTTCCAAATTCAGATCACACCATGGATCACGGCCTCAAAATGCATCTCCTTGATACCGTGGGGGGTGATCACAAAAATGTACCATGTCCGATGTGTTAATACACGCTTTTGAAAAAAAGAAAATAATCTTAAAGTTTTTGAGCAGATATGAAAATGATGTAAGGGTAAGTGTAAAAAGTGAAGGAAGCTTAAAGTATATAACGGTTTTTTTTTCGCACTAAATATTTGTTTTTTTACTAACAGGTTTTTATTTTTTTGGGTGACTCATTGACACATACTATTGGGTCTTTTATTCTATTTTTAATTTAAAAAATAAAAGAAATCCATTTGTAGAATGAAAAATGCAAAAAAAAAAATATTAACCTTGCAAGAGGCCCACGCCTCTCTCGCGAGCTCCTAGATGTGTGTGTGTGTGGGGAAGGAAGAAACACTCGACATGATTCGACTAATCTATTTATTTCACCACTAAGAACAGACTCAATTTCAACTAATAATATTAAGAGAATGTCTCAATGAAAACCGTGAAAATGGAACAACTACAGTAAAACGTGAGCGATTAGGCGACTAACAAACTTGATTCTTATCTTAATAAAGGATATAACCTATTATCCGATTTAATGTAATCTTAATTCAATCTTAGTGAACAATCGTCCCTTGAATGTTTCCCTCTAATAAGATTCTATTATCTCTAATTCTAATATTATACCTTTAGTAGCAATCTCACCTGTCTCGAGTATATCTTCGCTCCTTCTCTCTTTCAAGCTATAAAATCTCGCTCATTTATAGTAATTTAATTTACATATCACGATTATCTTCTTCCGAAGGGGTGGTTGTGAATAACATGAATTGATAGCCCAAAGATTTCCCGAGAGGATTAATTAGAAGATCGCGTATAGATCCGTCACAACCTGCTCTTGTTATGTATTCTATAAAAGGTGGAAAGAGAATAGGTTACTCAAAGTTGTGACTAATCCTATTCGTGTCCTTTCACTAATCCTCTTGGGGAAATACTTCTTTAACCGTTGTTTGAGTTTAAAACCGCCTTCCGTAGACAAAACTTGATTTTATGCTTATTTGGGCGCTATTTAAACCCTAGCAATGTGAGTGTTGGAGTTAGTCATTACGCTGTTATTAAAGTGAAATTAGTAGAGTGCCTTTCGGAAACCTTGGTGAAGGAGGGAAGAAGTTTTAGACTGGGTTATAGTCGACCCAGGAGAGATCTGACGAGTGCTCTTCTATCGGGTCACACTCAGATTAATGTTTAGTTATTTGTCTTACGAACGTAAGATAGAGTTATCTAAATTGATTGCCTTCTTTGTTTATAATCTCGATTGATCGCAAATTAATTGAACTTAAATAAAAGTAATTATTTTTATAACAATTTCTGTTGTTTCGGAGTCCCAAACTACACCATGACAAAGTAAGAAAAATTACGTTCATTGGTCATTTGAAAAGAATTATTTTTTAACTTGTTTTACTCTTTGTTTTAGTCAATTGTTCTTTGGTAAAGCTTATATTTTAACAGTACAGTAACCAAACGCAAGCATGTTTTTTAATATATATATATAAAAGAATATTTTTAAAGAGTTTTATAAAAACGAATATTTTAATAGATTTGTTCGTCAGTAAGGAAAACAAATCATTTTTAATAAAGAATAATTAATAAGAACATAGCTATTTCTGGAATTTGATAATTATTTCTGTTACCATTTTCACATTTTCGAATATTGTAAATATCTGGAATGGCTTAAGTGCTTACAAAATTTTCAGGAGTTTTTCACATTGTTTTTTTAGTAATAATTTTACATTAAAGCCCTCTTTGAAACCAATCCATCAAATATCTATGTTTTACTTTCATACTCCAAGGAGACGCATATACTAGTTTTATAATAATTTTCTTAAAATATACAATGATAATGCAAATGAGTATATATGAATATGCAAATAGTTATTTCTTTCTTTCCTTTTTATTCGGTGAAGTTATGATTACACATTTCAATTTAATTGGTTATTTCATTGTCCAATCAAAGGTCCAAAAACTAGTGTAGTAAAGTTCATGTATAAGCCAAATTTTTAGTAATGTATACATAAATAATACGTACATAATACAGGGTGTTTATAAATGAATATTGGAGTTTATAGTATTTATTATATACATTTAACTTATTTCTATAACTCATACTTCGAATGAAAGACCAACTAAAACAGTTTTGTTTGCTGGCATGTATGTGCATGTGCGCGAAACATGTGTTAACCCCTTCCCGCCGATCAGCGCGCTAGTAGAAAAATGGCGACTAGTGAACAAAAAGCGCTTTGTGTTCCCCAGTTTGCAAAGACAGAACCAGCTATTACTGTGCAACGAGCGTTCCGGTGGACATCTCAGTGGACATGTGAACACTCGTAATGCGCGCATCAGGAACTTAGAAAATCCTCACAAGGTGCTAGAATTGCTACGAGACTCACTTAAATCGAATGTTTTTTTGTGCCGTATCTTGGTGGAAAGTGTATGGGCCTTTCGTTTTCTGATAACCAACTGTAACTGGTTCTGCCTATGTTGATGTTCTACAACTATGGCTATTTCCTCAATTGAAAGAAAGTAAACCAGATAACTTCATTTGGCAGCAAGATGGTGCACCGCCTCACTGGCTTCTCTCAATACGCGATCGGTTGAACATCACTGTACTCGACCAATGGAATTTTCGCGAAGGGCCTCACGATAAAACTTGTTTCGCATGGCCTCCACGTTCACCCGATCTGATGCCATGTAATTTTTTTCTGTGGAGGCTCATTAAGGATTGTGTGTACGTACCTCCGCTACCAGCTGACCTTCCAGACTTGAGGCACAGGATTGAAGCAGCTGTTCCAAGAATTACCTCAGACACACTGAAAAAAAGTTTGGGATGAACTCGCCTATAGATTTGATGTGTGCCGTGTGACGAATGGGGCTCACATTGAACATTTGTAAGCTTGTAGTTAAAACTGTTTTAGTAACTCATTCATTCGATGTAAGTTATATGTAATAAATACTATAAAGCGTTTCAATCTGAAAATGCCTTTGCGATTAAATTTTATCCTTTGACATTAGACGATGGCGATGAAGCTCGTTCTTATCTTAATTGTCATCGGTATGTGCTTTGACTCTATTTCTACCGACGACCTCGCGCTTATTTTTTAAATTGTCTTATACAAATAAATTAAAAATTGAAGTGAATAGTGCCTTTTAGTTTCTTCATATTATTTTGCCTCACAGGAAGCAATCAGAAGAAGAGATTAAATAAGATAGATTGAGCTCTCATATCTATTTAACTCTTTTAAATCAATAGTAAAGCTAAACTAAACGAGAAAAAAAAATATATTGCCGTACTCTAAAACTGCCGTAAGTCTGTTTTCGACTTAATATCTAAAAATAGAATTAAATCTCTTTTGGAACTACCCTATAAAATTTATTCGATACTTAAAATCTTGTTTTAATGTATTACTCATTTCTGCTCAAGTTTTTTTTCTTCTTTGTATAGAATATGTTTTATAACCTTACATATTTTAATACCGAATGAATTAATATCTGTTGTTGCTCATGCCACCTGTCTGACATAGTCAAATTCATCGTGGCAATGGGCTAGATGTACGCCAGTCGTTGGCTTTTAGCCTTGAGCACCATACAGGTGACAGTATGATTTAGCTCGGTGAAATTCCCGAAGGAACGATAGATGACGACACCACCTATCTCTACCTTCACAATTTAGGCATGGAACTGAATTGGAGGAAAATTTTCTCCAGTTCCCTGCACTCGTGATTCAGCCCACAAGACTTTCGGACCCACTGATTTAACGAGCACCTGCTCCGTGTGTACTCGGAGGGTATTTGGCGGTACGGGCATCGAACCCAGGCCTTCCTGTCCGGAGTCCGGTGCTTTAACCACTAGGCTACCCATGGCCTGTAATTAATATCTTAGTGCATTTAATAGGAACACTTGTGTTTTCACTGAATATTTTAAAATTTTAAAAATGCAGTTAAATAAAGAGATACTTATGTTATATTCACATAAATTTATGTAATTGTAACTTATTTCTGAAGATTTGCTTCCAATTGCACTTCTGTTTTTTGATGTTACTATGTGAAGGCAGCCTTATGTACACTTGTAAGGAGTTAAATACTTCTTATACTTTAAAATATACGATTGATTCTCACGAAATTAATTCTGTGTTCGTTTATTGCTCGAGAACAAGGATTAAATTGAAAGTATTGTTTCTGAAAGAATTTTTCAATATTTATAAGTTTGCTTATGCATAATAAAATGATTGGCATACAATTTTGAGTGATTGTAAATTACAAACCTTTTAACAATAGCCTCATGAAAATATAAAAAACAGTGGCGTACACCCGGGGGGTGGGTGATGAAAGTACAAACATTTTCCCCCATAGGCCAACAATTTTTAATTTTTAGCTTGAAGGTTAAGCCACGGGGCTTTATTCTATGTGTTTTTAAAAACGTACCCTCTATATCTCATAAAAGAAATCTGTATTTTCCATTGTAAAAGCCTTTAATAAATTCTTAACTTAACACTGTTGTGTTAAATAAGTTTTTTTAAATTTATGTTTTTGCTAAACACATAGATAAAAATTGTATTACATTTTAAGTTGCATATTCATAAAAAAGAAAAATATTGCGGAATATTTTGCGATATATTCTTCTTCATATATGTCTACAAAATTAAAATGCATTAGACGATTTGTACGTAAAAATATTTAAATTTTTGACTTGCTTTTCAGTTTTGGTTATTTCTCTAGGCCAGGGATGGCGAACCATTGGCACGCGTGCCATTAATAGCACGTGACACAATATTTTGGGCACGCCAGAGATCAAAATGGCTTGCATTTTATTTAAAAATAACTAAGTTCACTATGAAATATTTTGAACAAACGGGAGTGATCGGTCTCGGAGCGTTGGGGAGCACACTCGTTTGCTATTGTCTTGCCTTAGTTAAGTTTTGTGGACTACGACTGCTTGTGATGCAAAGTTTTGTCTACGCATAACATAGTCAATTTCAGTGACACAACTGTATTTTAAAGTTTATTTGCGTTATATATACGATTTTTAAGTGTTATTTAACATGGCTAGTTCAACAAAAGAATAAAAAGGGCAAGATAGTAAGTGTAACAAAGAATTTCAAATTTGGTGAATCTACAAATATAACATTATTAGTAAAGGCGACTAAGTGGTGTGTGTTTTATGTTCTAGAAGAGTAATATGCAGAATATCGTCTGTGTAAAACAGAATTTTGAAACAAATTGCAAATCCTCTTGTTAGGAAAGTGAACCACAGCAAAAATAATTAATTGCTTAAAAACTGATTGGCTGATGACTCCAATATGCATTCTATTAAAAGAATTATCTTACAATCCTAATACAAGTTATTTGTCATCCAATCTGCAACAACAGAACTCACACTAATGTTACTTTAATTTGAATTGCACGTATAACTAAAACATTTACAACTATACATTGCAAAAGGTATTTTTTCGTTGTAAATAAAGAGTTTTGCACACACACACATTCTTAGTATTTAGTTTTATTACTTTCTCAATATTTACAAGTAAATATTATTTGACTGCACGTCTATATCTCCTTAAACAATTCCATGGAAAAAATGCCACTTTGATCCATAAAGGTTCGCCAGCCCTGCTCTAGGCGAAGATATAACCTTTGGTGAATTATTTTAAATTCTTGTCACGTTTTAGAAGCAACACGAGTGCCATTGTGGTGGCATGTATCTTAATTTTTAGTTGACAAGCAGGGGTATTTTCAACTTTCCCGGAGCCCTAGGCACTTCAAATTATTACGCCCCCCACCAGGGGCGTAGCTACCGCCATATCATTGATGCGGGGCCCCTACGCTACAGGGGCCTCAGCATGCGTAAGCAAAATATCGTGAAGTGTTAAGGGGCCCCAAAAAACGCCCCCAAGGAATTTTGATACAGGGCCCACTCAAGACTAGCTACGCCAGTGCCCCCCAACCCCACTATTTCAAGAGCATCCGCTCCTTCAGTTCTTACCTTGCCAGTTTTGGTTCGGGACGGATTTTCCCTTAACTCTCTTACTCTTTTCCCATTCTTTGTTTTTCTTCTTTGGAGAGTTTTTTCATTATCCACCACCTATGGACCCGCCGTGTTCCAGACTAGCAACCAACAGCCGTAAGGAAAGGATAGTAGCGTAGTTTGTGTCCACTCTTGTTCATTTCTTACCTTACGGCATCACGAACCATCCGCCCTTTTGTAAATTACTACAGTGAATTAATGAAATCGTTTGCAATTACAATATAGAATATACATTTTTGTATGAACTATTTTCAAATAGTCAATTATTTTTTTCATCCTTATCGCTTTACTATCTTTTACTTTTCAACATCCTTATTCTTCGTTAAGTCATTGTACTTGAACAGCAAAGGTTTACTTCGAACTTTGGCCATTGCAAAATTTTTAATGACATAATTGTAATCAATTTCAATTGTAATATCATTCTGAGTGCGTAGCAGCATAAAAAACTGTTAAACTTTCATTTTAATCAAAGGATCTCGTTTCATTATTTATCTCTTTAACTGAATTACTTGTCGAACGTGATTTTACAAAAGTGATTATATGAACAAAGAACTTTTAACTCTAATCTTTAGATTTCAGTAAATGCTATATAATTGTTTAAGATAGTATTACAATAACTTATTTAAGTCAGATTTTGACAAAATGAGCATAGAATGATCTATCTTTTTAAAATATTCTCCTTGTAAAAAAATGTTCTATTATAATAATATTTCCCTGTATATAGCTCAGACACACCACAGAGGCTACTAGAAAAAGAATAAATTTAAGTGGTTTTTAAGGGAACAGATCAGGAGAAATTAAAAGGAAAAATCCGTAAATTTCTCAATTTGGTTCTAAACTCTGAAAATAATTAATTTTTCTAGATATAGAAACCTCGTCTGAGTTATAAGCCATATACCGAAAATTTTAATATTTAATGGGAAACTTTCTTCAAGAGATCCTTTGGTAGTTAACCAAGTTTTTTTTGAATATTGTTTTTAAATAATTTTTGAAAGTTCCCTAAAACAATTTTATATATATGTAATCAAGGTACACTAAATATCATGGAAATTATCCATTTTATACGCTTTTTAAAATCCGGTTCCAACGTAGTCACCTTAGGAGTGAAAAGCTAGCCAACCAGTTTGTCAAGGAAAAATCAAGGCCTTCACTTTTCTCACTTCTATATGGAAGGTTTCTCCAACTTGTTCTTTTGATTTAGAAAGACTTTATCTTTGTTTTTTCAACATCCTTAACTATTGAAATTACACTTGCACAATGTTCTACAGATGCCCTTTTGGGGTAGCTTTTAGACCAAGTATTTTGTCTATTTTGTCACATCATTTCCTTTCATGAAGATTTCTGAATATCTAGAATCTTGTGTTTGAGGCTTCTGCGTTAGTACTTTACGCTGTAATTTTGATTTTTAAATTTTCGTCCCCCAATTTTTGCCAGGCATGTGTAGGTGCCTAACCTAAAACAGCCCTTTTGGACAAGGGACACCTGGCCGCACTTGACTCATAACTCACACTACGCCACACGGCAATTTACTTAGATTCCCAGTTGTTTGATATAAGCAGATTCTATTTGTTTTAAACACCCCAACCATAAAACTTGTTACCATGTCACAGGGCGATTAGACACAGTGTAACAAGATAAATATTTTTCAGTAATTATTTATAGGTCCTTATTTCTAGCCTAATACTGATATCAATATAATAAAAATAGTATCCCGCTGACAAACACGTGTTTCTTTAAAAAATTTAAGAAGTCATCAGGAAAAAAATGATCGTACTGTAGACAAAGTAAATAGAAGAAATGTTTGCACACGTAAAATGAAATTGATTGTAATAAAATAATATGTCTGGAAAAAGTATACTGAACTTTATATCCTCTGAAAACAACTCAAAGGTTATTTACTCCATTAATAAAACTGAGATGTCCATATTTGTCTGGCTCTTTTATGATTAGCTTCGTCATCATTAATCAATTCTTAGTTTATATAAAATTATATTTAAATTTAATTTTTAAGATATTTTATCTGTTTGTGGATGAGTCATAACGTAAATATACTTAAAATACATAGTCAATAGCTAGAATTTTGAAAAAAAAAGAAGAAAATAATGTTTTTACTTTCGTGTGATAACATATATTTATTTCAATGACTTTTTATATGATCAGATGCTAATATTTTTCTTTCATGTCAAAGCTTTTTAAATGCATGCACGTAAGCTAACACGTGATGTTCATATATTTCGTTAACTTTTATTTAATATTAACTCTATGAATAACATTTTAATCAATTCATTTTAGATTTCTTTGGTGAGAGAAAAAAATTTAGAAATTCACTTAAAATTAAATTAAATTTCTACATAGAAAGATATGATTGTATATAAATAAAATATTAAAATTGATGGAAGCATAGAATTTTAAAATTTATGCACGTTCATATTTTACGAGTAACTTTTTAAAAATGAGTATAAATTTTAATCTTTGAGTGAATGTGTTTTTAGAATATACTTTGCTTTTATTTCAAACCAAAGAAGATTTTTATTAAAAGCTATATATATATATATATATATATATATATATATATATATATATATATATATATATACAAATAGCTATAAAACCTAAGTATAACTAGTCAAGATAGTAGGAAATATTAGCCTCAGTAGTACAATAACAAACTCCTGGCCTTAGGAACCAAGATTGCAGGTTTAAACAAGTTTTAAGGCTAGCCAACCTTCACCTGTAATTTGTCTATATTACTGAGCCAAAGAGAAAGGAAGGAATAATACTAGGAGAAATTTAAATTTACCCTTTAAAAAACACTATACCTTTAAAATATAACGATAAAAATATAGCCTGTTAGTATTTACTAGTATATATTTAAAGTCGATGCAATAAAGTAGGTGGTAAGATTTACTTCGTGAGTATAGCATCATGTTATGTGTACTGATTTTGGTTTCAAAATTTCTGTAATATGTTTTTTCACATGTTCGGTACATAGAACACGGGGTTTAAACAATGATGTACCAAGCCCTTTAAAATATTTTTAATACACTTATCATTTAAACTAGTGGTCCCCAATTTCCAGGCTCTGGTCCGGGGATCAAATGGTACCGGGCCGCCCAAGGAACATAAAATGATATCCTTTTTTTTTTTTTACTGTAGTGTAGTGTAGTGTATCCCCATGGAAAATCGCACAAACCCCGAGAAAAATACACCACAATAAATAAAATGGAAATAACATGAAAATCACTTTATATTCCATATTCAGTACAAGGCTCTCAACCCAGATACCATCCCCGACTGGCCACGCGACGTGGCCGTGGCTCAATTCCGCCTTTTCACAGAAGACGATTGCCTTGCCTCCTACTAATATAGGTTCAAGCTGCTTACGATTCATACTGCCCCCATCTGTCGAGTCCAATTTGTCATGGATGGCTACCACATTCTCCATAGCAGTGCTATCTGCGGAACAATCATCGCTGACTGATATTCGGAAGCAAGATGTCGATTGAGAAAAATGACTGTTTTATGTTTATGTTCTTGTTCTTTTGTAATTACTATTTAATTGTCTAACTCCTCTGCCATTTGAAATTAAAAAGAAAAATGATAATATTCCATGTTAAATCAATTTATATTTATTTTTTGGTGTAATTGTATTTTATTCTAAAGGCATATTTGAATACACTCAAATTAAAATTATTAAATCTGAAATATGAACAATCAGCGCCCCCACCCTCAGAAGGTCGTGATAAAATTATTAATGTTGACGGTTCGCAACAATAAAAAGGTTGATTAGTTCTGATTTAAACCATTAATTATCATTTACAAATAAAGGTAGACTTGGGGTTTCAAAGAGCTCCGCTCTTACGCGCGCTCATTGTTGACGACAGTTTTTCAGCTTCTTTCTAGTATAACATATCGCCGGTTGAAAAAATACTTCTGGAACACCCGAGAATAAAATAAAATTCTAAAAATTAGCATTTCTGATTGATTTCCTTTTGTTTGATAGTAAAAGGGGTTTTTTTTAAAAAAATTTCTGTTACTTAGGATATTTGGTAATCTGCTTCCATTATATTTTTAAAAGTCTGGTTTAAATCTTGCTATTTTCATGATTTCTCTCCACCGACAAAATTACATTAATTTTTTCGGTTTTTTTTTCTTATTCTTCTTGTAAATTCATATCGATAAAACTCTGGGAATTCATGACTTGATGCAGTTTAGAGAGGACCAAAAAATTTTCAAGGTCAAATATTACAGTTTTTTTTAATAAAAAGTAGTTGTATTTTTACAATTTTTTAAATATAAGTTGTTTTGATTTCATTTTTGTCTTTAGGCAACATACTTAAATATAGTTGCTAAAATATATTTCTTTCCTGTGTGTGTATAGGTATTATATTATTCATCAAATACCAAAACTTAAGTTTTTGGATTCAACACCTGTGAAACCCAGTGAGAAATCAGAAGCCAAAAGAATAGGAGTGTACATGAAAGTTGCTCGTCCGAAAGTTGAAGTAGCTGTAAGTTATAGAGCGTTTACATTTGTTATTTATGTTAAAAATAGGTGGAGGGGAAAATTTACATTTGATACATTGAGATAAGATTTTCAGTTAGGGATAAATGCAAAAAAAAAAACAAAAATGATTATTTTAGATTTTAGGGGTTGTTTCATTTGTTATTATTGTTTCAATCATATTTACAACCCTGTATGTGGTCTTATTTTAACTATCCATCTAGTCTCTATTTAAATATTTTAATAATATATAAAATTTACATTAATTATTTACATATTTAAATTAAGAATACATAATTCAATTCAATTGAAATAAAAAAAAACATTGCGTTAAGAATGTTTTGTTTGTTATATGATTTCGTCTATCAATACTGCTTTATGTTTAGCATTTTATGAAAAAATAGTACAACAATTTTGCAACTGCTATAAAATTAATGACATTTTTTTATTTAACCTAAACTGTATTCTTTACATAATTACATGGATAATAATATCTATAATAAATACTATTTAATTGCTGTTGATTCTATAATAACTCATTATTCACATTACTAATTCTTGAATGTTCATAAATTCCAAATTATTGTGTTATTTATAGAAGTAATTACAGAAAATTATATACTTACTGAGGGTAAAAACAATGATGTAGATATTTAGACTTTTTCATTCATTTCTTTAAATATTTTTTTAAATGTTTTTTTTTTTTTTTAACATGAATTTATTTCTTAAAAATCAGGCATTTAAATTAAAGAAATATATATATCTTCTTTCTCTTTTTAAATATGACATATGTGTGCAAATTTCTTCTGTTTAATATTTATTACATTTAAATATCGCAGAAAAAAAAAATTCAGAGATTTCGTGATTCCATCAGTGAAAAATAAAATGTAATTTATTGTTCAAAATATTTACTATTTAAAGCGAATGTTTATTTTAGTTCTTACAAGACAAATCATAATGATATACGAGATAATAATTAAATGGTGAAGAGTTAACTCAAATAAAAGTAATATTGCTGTTAGTCATTGTATGTAGATAGAATTTTATAGGGAAATATTATTCTACGGTTTTGTTAAAACTTGTTGAAATTCTTCCTTATTATTTCCTGTTTTCATTAATACTCATAAATTCTTTTTTCATTTCTTGCTTTACTTTCTGTACTATAAATTATGGGATAAATATGATTATCTGCTTTCCGGGAAAAAAGTATACTAAATTACAAAAAAGATTTAAAAAACTTCGAACTTTTAGCCATTGCAAAATTTTTAATAACATAATTGTAATCAATTTCAATTGTAATATCATTCTGAGTGCGTAGCAGCATCAAAACTGTTAAACTTTTCATTTTTAATCATGGATCTCGTTTCAGTATTTAACCCTTTAACTGTCAAGTTATTTTGATGATTTGGATACACAAATTGTCAAATTTTTTTGAACCAAAGAACTTTTAACCTCTAATCTTTGAAATCTTCAGTAAAGTGCTGTCATCTATTGAATTGAGCGCACATTAACTTTTCTCAGTCGGGTTTGACAAAGAGATGAAGCCGAAATAAACGTCTGCTGGTATATATTCGGGTAAAACAATACGATGCCCTAAAAAAAATTACCCCGAGTAATACTCGGGCGTGACATTTTCAAACACCAGTGCTGTGCCCGAGATCAACCCGGGCATAACAGTTAAAAGGTTAATCTCTTAAGGGCGGAAAAGATTCTCGCTGCTATACAGTTAGTTACCGGAAGAATCCAGTAAATTCTCATTTTTTCCTCTAAATTTGAGAAGGTACTCTCCTTGTTTTTCTTGATATAGAAAAAAACTCGTCTTGTTATTTTTGTCCACCTCCTTATACATTTTGAAATGTTGACACTTGCGCAAACTGTTCTTCATCGATGCCTTTGGAGTAGCTTAGAACCAAGTATTTCGTCTATTTTGTCATATCTTCTTGTCCTTTTTCATGAAGATTTCTGAATATCTAGAATCTTGTATTTGAAGGCTTCGTAGCGGTGAAGTACATTACGCTTGTAATTTTGATTTTTCACCAATTTTCGTCCTCCACTGCAGGCACGTGTGTAGAGTGCCTAAGCCTAAAAACGGCCCTGTGGACAAGGACACCTGGCCTGTCACTTGACTCACTTAACTTCTACACTACGCCACACGGCAATTTACTTAGGTTCAGTTGCTTTGATATGAGGCAGATTCACTATTTGTATTTAAACATCGCCAACCATAAAACTTGTTACCATGTCTACAGCGCGATTAGACACAGTGTAACAAGATAAATATTTTTGCAGTAATTATTTATAGGTCTGTATTTCTGTAGCCTAATACTGATATCAATATAATAAAAGTAGTATCCAGCTGACAAACACGTGTTTCTTTCTTTAAAAATTCAAGGAAGTCATCAGGAAAATATGATCGTACTGTAGACAAAGTAAATAGAAGAAATGTTTGCACACGTAAAATGAAATTGATTGTAATGGAAATAATATGTCTGAAAGTATACTGAACTTTATACCTCTGAAAACAACTCAAGGTTATTTACTCCATTAATAAAACTGAAGATGTCCATATTTGTCTGGCTCTTTTATGATTAGCTACCGTCATCATTAAATTGCCTGCCTTTATATAATTATATTTAAATTTAATTTTTAAGATATTTTATCTGTTTTGTGGATGAGTCATAACGTAAATATGCCAAAATACATAGTCAATAGCTAGATTTTGAAAAAAGAATAGAAGATAAAGAATTCAACATCATCGCTTTTACTTTCGTGTGATAACATATATTTATTTCAATGACTTTTATATGATCAGATGTAATATTTTTCTTTCATGTCAAAGCTTTTTAAATGCTGTCACGTAAGCTAACACGTGATGTTCATATATTGTAACTTTTATTTAATATTAACTCTATCGATAACATTTTAATCCAATTCATTTTAGTTTCTTTGGGTGAGAGAAAAAAATTTAGAAATTCTTAAATTAAATTTAAAATTTCTACATAGAAAGAAATATGATTATGCGTATATAAATAAAATATTAAAAAATCTGATGGAAGCATAGAATTTTTAAAGAATTTTTGCACCGTTCATATTTTGTGAGTAACTTTTTAAAAATGAGTATAAATTTTAATCTTTGGTAAGATGTGTTTTATAGAATATACTTTGCTTTTAATTTCAAGCAAACGGAGTTTTTATTAAAGCTATATATATATATATATATATATATATATATATATATATATATATATATATATATATATACAAATAACTATAAAACCTAAGTATAACTAGTCAAGATAGTAGGAAATATTAGCCTCAGTAGTACAATAACAAACTCCTGGCCTTAAGAACCAAGATTGCAGGTTTAAACAAGTTTTAAGGCTAGCCAACCTTCACCTGTAATTTTCCTATATTACTGAGCCAAAGGGAAAGGAAAGAATAATACTAGGAGAAATTTAAATATTACATATAAAATACACTATACCTTTAAAATATAACGATAAAATTATAGCCTGTTAGTATTTACTAGTATATATTTAAAGTCGATGCAATAAAGTAGGTGGTAAGATTTACTTCGTGAGTATAGCATCATGTTATGTGTGTACTGATTTTGGTTTCAAAATTTCTGTAATATGTTTTTCACACGTGTTCGGTACATAGAACACGGGGTTTAAACAATGATGTACCAAGCCCTTTAGAAATATTTTAATACACTTATCATTTAAACTAGTGGTCCCCAACTTCCAGGCTCTGGTCCGGGGATCAATGGTACCGGGCCGCCCAAGGAACATAAAATGATATCCGTTTTTTTTTTTTTTTTTTTTTACTGTAGTGTAGTGTAGTGTATCCCCCCCATGGAAAATCGCACAAACCCCGAGAAAAATACACCACAATAAATAAAATGGAAATAACATGAAAATCACTTTATATTCCATATTCAGTACAAGGCTCTCAACCCAGATACCATCCCCGACTGGCCGCATTTGACATTGGCCGTGGCTCAATTCCGCCTTTTCACAGAAGACGATTGCCTTGCCTCCCTACCTGTAGGTTCAAGAGCTTTAGCTACAGTTCATACCTGCCCCATCTGTCGAGTCCAATTTGTCATGGATGGCTACCATTTCTCCGCCAGCGTTGCTCTGCGGAACAATCATCACTGACGCTGATATTGGGAAGCAAGATGTCGATCGAAGAAATGACTAAGTTATGTTAATGTTCTTGTTCTTTTGTAATTGCTATTTTATAGTCAAACACTCTTCCATTTGAAATTTAAAAGAAAAATGATAATATTCCATGTTAAATCAATTTATATTTATTTTTGGTGTAATTGTATTTTTATTCTAAAGGCATATTTGAATACGCAAATTAAAATTATTAAATCTGAAATATGAACAATCAGCGCCCCCACCCTCAGAAGGTCGTGATAAAATTATTAATGTTGACGGTTCGCAACAATAAAAGGTTGATTAGTTCTGATTTAAACCATTAATATCATTTACACAAATAAAGGTAGACTTGGGGTTTCAAAGAGCTCCGCTCTTACGCGCGCTCATTGATGACGACAGTTTTTCAGCTTCTTTCTAGTATAACATATATCGCCGGTTGAAAAAATACTTCTGCGAACACCGAGAATAAAATAAAATTCTAAAAAATTAGCATTTCTGATTGTTCCTTTTGTTTGATAGTAAAGAGGTTTTTAAAAAAAATTCTGTTACTTAGGATATTTGGTAATCTGCTTCCATTATATTTTTAAAAGTCTGGTTTAAATCTTGCTATTTTCATGATTTCTCTCCACCGACAAATTACATTAATTTTTTTCGGTTTTTTTTTCTTATTCTTCTTGTAAATTCATATCGATAAAAATCTGGGAATTCATGACTTGATGCAGTTTTAGAAGGACAAAAATTTTCAAGGTCAAATACAGTTTTTTTTAATAAAAAGTAGTTGTGTGCACAATTTTTTAAATATAAGTTGTTTTGATTTCATTTTTTGTCTTTGGGCAACACATACTTAAATATAGTTGCTAAAATATATTTCTTTCCTGTGTGTGTATAGGTATTATATTATTCAATAAATAATGCAAAACTTAAGTTTTTGGATTCAACACCTGTGAAACCCTGTGAGAGAAATCAAATAGCCAAAGAATAGAGGTGTGTACATGAAAGTTGCTCGTCGAAAGTTGAAGTAGCTGTAAGTTATAGAGCGTTTACATTTGTTATTTATGTTAAAATAGATTGGAGGGAAAATTTACATTTGATACATTGAATAAGATTTTCAGTTAGGGATAAATGCAAAAAAACAAAAATGATTATTTTACCCCAGATTTTGGGGTTGTTTCATTTTGTTATTATTGTTTCAATCATATTTACAACCCTGTGTAGTCTTATTTTAACTATCCATCTAGTCTCTATTTAAATATTTTAATAATATATAAAATTTACATTAATTATTTACATATTTAAATTAAAAATACATAATTCAATTCAATTGAAATAAAAAACATTGCGTTAAGAATATTTTGTTTGTTATATGATTTCGTCTATCAATACTGCTTTATGTTTTTGGCATTTTTTATGAAAAAATAGTACAACAATTTTGCAACTGCTATAAAATTAATGACATTTTTATTTAACCTAAACTGTATTCTTTACGCATAATTACATGGATAATAATATCTATAATAAATACTATTTAATTGCTGTTGATTCTATAATAACTCATTATTCACATTACTAATTCTTGAATGTTCATAAATTCCAAATTATTGTGTTATTTTATAGAAGTAAATTACAGAAAAGGAAATTATATACTTACCTGAGGTAAAACAATGATGTAGATCTTTAGACTTTTTCATTCATTTCTTTAAATATTTTTTAAATGTTTTTTTTTATTTAACATGAATTTATTTCTTAAAAATCAGGCATTTAAATTAAAGAAATATATATATCTTCTTTATCTTTTTAAATATGACATATGTGAGCAAATTTCTTCTGTTTAATATTTATTACATTTAAACTATCGCAGAAAAAAATTCAGAGATTTCGTGAATTCCATCAGTGAAAAATAAAAATGTAATTTATTGTTCAAAATATTTACTATTTAAAGCGAATGTTTATTTTAGTTCTTACAAGACAAATCATAATGATATACGAGATAATAATTAAATAATTTGAAGAGTTAACTCAAATAAAGTATGTGCTGTTAGTCATTGTATGTAGATAAATTTTTACAGGGAAATATTGTTACGGTTTTGTTAAAAACTTTGTTAAATTGCTGCTTATTATTTCCTGTTTTCATTAATACTCATAAATTCTTTTTTCATTTCTTGCTTTACTTTCTGTACTATAAATTATGGGATAAATATGATTATCTGCTTTCCGGCGAAAAAATTGTATACTAAATTACAAAAATGATATACAAAATTATTTAAAATTAAGTAATAAGTGTATTTATGTATTTATGCTATGTACACATTAATAACAAAACAGTGATCAATGAATAAAGATTACTTTATTAATGTAAATAAAATATAAGAGGAATTAAATATATGTCAATTTTAAAAAATTTACATCAAATGCAAAAAGTTTTACCAGGAAACTTATATTTAGTTTTTCCACATTAAACAATGAAAAACTTAACCTGGTTAAGAGCGTTACATTACTTTTTCATTTAGATCAAATGTCTGATAAAAAATTATAGAAGTAGTAAATAGCTGTTTTGTTGAAAAGAAACAATTTAAAACAATATTAATATATTAATATCCTAATTTCCATTTTAACTTTGTTGTTTTTTAATATGAATTTTTATATTAAGAGAATTACTTTTTGAATATAAGCAAAATATTTATTCTTTTATTTATGAACCCAAATTATAATTATATATTTGATTTTAGAGTATTGAGAGAATGGTTTTTCTTTGGTTTTAAGATTTTTAAAACTGCTTATTTCAAATGTTTCCATAACTAATATAAAACTCTTTAAATAAAAGTTTAAATGAAGAACACAGTTATAGCTATATATAGGTAAGTAGTATACACATAAATCTGTGTTCTAAATTGTAAACTGATTTGCAGAAAATAAAACTGTAAGAGAATTTCTTATACAAAAGTTTTGAATTGCATGAATTTGGTTCATGTTGATATTATTCTTAAACTTAATCATCGTAAATTAAATGTCAATTAATTATATGTTTTATAATTTTAAAAGCACGAAGCAAGTGATGACGCTACAGATTCACGTTATTCTCCTCTTCCTCCCAATCATCAAAAAGAAGGAACTCACAGAGGTATTTTCTTTGTTTTTTATTTTTACATTTGTTTAACTATATAATTTAACCTTATTGATGTTCGCTTACATTTTCAAATTTAAAATTAACCCCCTTTAAAATATGCTTCAATGTGCATCTCATTTATTTTAATTTATAATTTAATTTTAATTATATAGTAATAATTTGAAGCAACATTAAGGAGAGAAAAAATAGAGTTTTTGTAACGGATCCAATAACGCCACCTAGTGGACTCAGAGAGACTCTCATTTTTAATCCTAATGCTAGGGAGAGCAACAATCAGACTCTCAGTCTAATTATAATCCTAGGATTAGCAGCAGCTGGGCTGTTAGATACAGTAGAACGTCGTTTATCCGAACGCTTATTATCCGGAGCGTCAAATATCCGGACCAGTTTTTTTTTTTCGTCAACTGCATGTACGGTACATGGATATGTTTTCGAAAAGTGCAATGCAGATTTAGAAGTGTAGATTTAGAAAGCGAAAATGACTTGTGACTTATACAAATGAAGTCTTCCAAGAATATAAAACTGTTTGTTTCACAGATGGGAGTAAATTGAATGGAAGGGTTGGTCTTGCCTGCGTTATTTACGAGGAAGGTGTTGAAAATTTTACTTTCCAGCATCGATTAAGAGATTAATGTTCTGTTTTTCAAGCCGAATTACTCTGTTTTAATCTTGTCGTAAAATTGATTCAGGACTCTCTCCGCCACGGTGGAACGCTTAACTTTCTTATTTGCACTGACTCACTCTATTCACTCCATTGTTTGCTCAGCCTAAACTCCACAGAAAAACTTGTTGTAGAGGTTCAGCCTATTCTGTACTATCTAGACTGTGACATCCGCGCACTATGTTCGGGGCCATAGCGGAAATCTCGGCAATGATAGAGCGGATCAGTTGGCCAAAGAGCAACTTGCCAAGATGTGAACCTTTACAATGTCTGTGCCATTGTTGTCTCACTGGAAACATGTAGCTTGGGAAAGAACTGTTTCCTCCTGGAACCTGGTCTTGGCCTCGCCTAAAGCTTTGTGGACTAAAGGTTTTCCGACCATTTATCAACGACAAATGTAAGAAATTTGCTACTGATTTCTAGATCCCAGATTCTAACAGGATATGGAAATTTTAGGCTATTTATATAGATTTAATTTAATTGGGGTGATATTTGTTCTTGTGGTCAGAGGATGAAACTATGGAACATGTATTGTTGTATTGTAAACTATATTTCTGGAAAGAGAGAATTTTAAAAGGGAGTTGAAACGTTTAGGTATTTCCTGGCCACCTGTTTTTGTCTTTGTTGGTCAATTGTACTGAAAGCTTAAATGTCTTAAGAAAATTTGTTTACTGTATAGATTTTTAAGAGTTTGATATTGGGGGGTACCTCCCCTTTTTTATATTTATTATTATTTTCACTCTTCCTTTTATTTTATGTTTTTGTCTTAAATGTTTTTTTTCCAAATTTGTTTTAAATGATATAATTGTGTTACCACTTACGTCTGTAAGCCTCATGTTATGCAATGTTTATGAGGAGTTTTGCAAATAAGTTTAAAAAAAAACAGGAAAAAGATTAGAATTATTTGAATATTTTCAGAATGTTGTTCGAGAACTGCGACTTATCGTTTCAAAGCATTTCATTAATACAGTTTATCTCACTTTTTCTGTGTGTCATTTGGTTTCTCTGCTCTACTTGGATAAGACAACAACATCTCAAATTTTCTCTCTGATTCTTTCTATTTCATTGATACATTAATCATTGAAGGCTGATAGCAGTTAAATGGTTTTGTTTCGACGTTACTATATATAATTGATGTTTTGTTAAGTATAGATATTTATTTTGACGTTAACTACATAAAAAATACTTTTATGTTAGATTTCATGCATTTATCACCTAAGCCTGTAATATATATATATATAACAACTAATATATATATATATAACATATATATATATATATATATATATATATATATATATATATATATATATATATATAAGCCATGTATAATCAGAAAATGGAGAGTACATTTGTAACAAAATGACAAAATGCAACACAGAAAGAAAGAAGCAAAAAACAATTGTAAGTGAAGTTTGATTCTTTCGAATGGTATAAAGAAATAAAATGAAGCTTTAGGCCAACAGTTTAGTTAAATGTAAATGACAAAAAAATTATTGCTTAAAATTCATACGAAATATTTAATATAGTGTATGGTAACCCTAAACTTCTTAGACTGCAGAACACCTGTTTAGAATGGATGCAATGAGGTTTTCGATGAGGCTTTGAGGAAAACTGTTTCGCATTCAAGAAATGCAATCTCTATGTCCCGGATAGTAAACGAAGGCAGTTCGAATGAGTCACAATCATGCTGAATAAAATTCGTTATCAGAAGAACATGCTGGCCACTTCATACACTATATTGCTTCAGCTACAAGAAAGTTCTTCACAAGAAGAGCTGTATGATTTCTGGCATTATCCCTGAATTGAAATAAAAGAATCTCCAATGGCTGCGTAGGTACGACACTGTGGCGTCTTTAAGTTTGTCTGCATACCTTTAAAGCCGTCCGCAATTGCTATTCCTGGGAATAGGTGCTTAAGCAAGGTCAGAGTACACGTCCTCTTATGCTGTGATACCATCCCATACCATCAAACCACTTAGTCAGTTATGTGATCTTTCCTGAACGAATATTACGTTATTTCAAGTGCTCCTCTCTCGCCATACCAAAACACGTCTGGCGTCATACTCGGGATATACTGTAAACAGTACTTGATTCCAATAACTTAACATCCAATCTCGATGTTCAGCAGCCTACTTTTTCGAGCCGCAATGTGTCTTGATATCAACGAATACACACCATAGATCTACATGCATATGAGCCGCACGTATAAAGCATACATTTCAGATTGTTTGTCTTGAGACCTTGCATCCTGTTGCCAGAAGAAACTGTCTTTGAATTCGCATTGGATGTTCTGTCTGGACGAGCTATTAACAGGATATATCAGTTATTATTTGCTGTGATAGCCCGTGGACGGCCTTGTCCTGGACGACGTCGAACATGTCCTGTTACTTGGAATCGATTCCACAATCTTGCTATGTCACTTCTTGCCACTCCAACAGCATCCGCTACAATTCTTTGTGTTTGCCAGGATTCCAGTCTGTCGATATTACATCAAGCCTTAGAATGTAGTCGTGACTTAATATTAGACAACAGTATGGTGAACTGCCGAAAGATTGAAGTGAGACAGCAAAAAACAACAGCTTCTACGAAATTACGATTTCTATACTTATTTCCTTTTTCTGGTTTTTGACCCCATGTACATTGATTTGAACAAAGTTTTCTTCTGTTTTCTGTTGCACTTCTGAATATTGATGTTTTGTTTCACGATAGTTATCAGAAGAAATATTTGCGTAATTTCGTTAAATCCATGTCCTCCCCTAATTTTTTTGAGCAGTTTGTGTGTATATATAAAAGTACACATATATATATATATATATATATATGAAAGAAATTTGAATAATATATCAAAAACAAGAAATAATAGATAATGAACAAACAAGAAATAACGTAATAAAAATATAAAAGCAAAACATAAAGATCGAATTTATAGAAAAATACAAAAAAAAAAAGAACTATAAAAGAACCTGCTTGAGTCAGAAAGCAATTTCCGGACTTAGGACTGTAAATTGGGGTTAGCAGTATATATATATATATATATATATATATATATATATATATATATATATATATATATATATATATATATATATATATATATATATATATATATAACTATATATATATACTATATATATATATACACGTACACTGCTAGCCACCGTAAAATGCAACACCCTGACGGAAGCATTCAAATTACATGAGGAAATTTACAACATGCATTAACGGAGGTGAGATACGCAAATGAGATTAGATTTCAGCGCAGACACACACATCACGCGCGTCTGCTGGCGCCACCTCAAAGCACTATTTAAGGCTTGGAGATTTCGACGATTTCAAGTTCGGCAATTTGTGTTTTTCTTGTGGTTTCAAAAACGATCGGTTATGTCTCGTAGAAACAGCGATCAGCTTTTGATCAAGCATCCGAGTTCGACAGAGGAAGGATAGTGACCTACCGAGATTGTGGATTATCTTTTTGGGAAATCGGTAGTCGTGTTGGACGAAACCAAACAACTGTAATGCGAAAATGTGACCGTTGGATCCAGGAGGGTACGACGGACCGAAGTGGTCGATCGCATCCACTTCAGTACAACACTTCACGTGAGGACAGGCAAATTGTGCGCATGGCAGTGATGGATCTCTCGGTCACATCACGAACCATAGCACAGCACATTGAGTCTGTAACGCATCATTCAGTGTCTGCGCGTACCATTCGACGCCGTTTACTGCAGAGTGGTCTGTCCGCAAGACGTCCATTGCTTGATCTACCCTTGACACAGAACCACAGACGTCTCCACCGCCAACGGTGCGATGAAAGAAGGATGTGGGCGGCAGAATGGAATTAAGTTGTCTTTTCTGACGAGTCACGCATCTGTCTGCAACACCACGATGTTCGGATTTGAGTCTGGAGAGAACATGCTGAACAACTGCGTTATGCACCGCCACAGTGGTCCTGCACCGGGTATTATAATATGGGGGGTATTGGATATCACTCTCGCACTCCTCTAATTTTCAGGGCTTGGTCACAGCCATATTTCTACAGGATAATGCGCTACCACACGTGGCACGCATTGTCCAAAGGTTCTTCGCCAATAACCAGACTGAATTGCTTCCCTTGCTGGCTCGCTCTCCGGATCTTTCGCCGATAGAAAACATGGCGGTATGGCGGTTACTCAACGATTGACCCAGATTACACCCCCCAGCTGCCACACCAGATCAACTTTGGCAGCGATGTGGAAGCTGCTTGGTCACTATTACCCCAAGAACACATCCAAAGCTTCTTTGAATCAATGCCGAGGGGTGTGGCAGCAGTGATCTCCAACAATGGCGGCTACTCTAGCTACTGATTTTGGCAGGAACCACACTTCACAGAAGTCTATAAATTTAATTATTTGATACTTGGTCAACATGTTATCTACAAAATAAATTTTGTTGTGCTATCGCTTGTCTTTCTTGGTGTTGCATTTACGGTGGCCAGTAGTATATATATATATATATATATATGTGTGTAAAAATTGGAAAAATATAAATAGCTTTTATAAATTGAAACACCATATGAGGCCATTTTTAACAGTGTTTCAATTTAAAAAGCTATTTATATTTTTTCAATTTTTTTTATTTTATTTTCTCCAATCTAGTTATTAACTTCTGTAATTTTTTAACAGGATCATTTGGAAAACTACGTCAGCGTTATACTGGAACACAATCTGAGGGAAATCGATTCATTCGTGATAATGAGTTATGATCGATTGTTTTTCACTTTTTATGTTTTGGTAAGTCATATATATATATATTTACTTTCATAATAATTTAAGTAGAAATTCTGCATTTATTTTTTTTTTAATTTCTGTTTCCGATTTTAAGTATTTTTGTTCAGTTTGAACTTAATTCATTAAATAATCTGTGTTTATAATGGGAAATATTTTTTACATGTTCTGGAAATGGATCCTATATAAAGTCGTCGCGACCCTAAGGTCGCGGGTGTAGAGGATTCGGGGAAGAAGCAGTCATGGTCTTAAAAATATAGCTAATTTTATTCTATCTTTAACACTTTATGAAATATGCAATTTTATAGCTTAACTCTGGGAGCAACCTGAAATCCTAACACTTAATATAACAGAAAATTATTGAAAATCACTTAGCTTCAGTCCTTGTGACGATCCTTCTCGAGCTCCGATAGCTTGATCCGCTCCAATGATATTTATTTCCACAATTCTTGGTGGATTCTATGACGTATATTAATTTCAGGGCGCATGACCTCTTAGTTGCAATTCGTCTTCTCTTACTCTTCGATTTAACGATTAACCATTAACTTCACATACCCAACTTCAAGGTTTAAAAAATAATTACATTTGCATAAAATCTAGTCATCTCTGCGGTAAATGGTTTTTAAACTATAATCTGAGTTAAAGAATAGTTTTCTCTAGAGGATTAGAAGAAAAACCCGAATAATACATGTTATAAAGTTTTACTTAACTTTTGTTTAAGTTAGCAGACATTCCCAATTTACATGTTGCGTGTATTACATATTTTCCATTAATGTCAAAGCTAAGCTATCACTCGCTTTTTATATATTTATAAGAGTTTAATTTGTGTAAAATTATTAATGAAGATATACAAAAAGTTTATATATGGATTTCTTAAATTATTGAAATTTGTTTTATTTTTAGTCAGGGATATTTAATAAATTACTATAGTTTTTCCTTTTCACATCTCTAATTCTAATCTTTTATGTAAAATTTTCAGAAATGGCTTTACAACAGGTTTTTATCAACTAGTCATGTTGAGTTCGTGAATATAATGTTTTAATCGACTTGAATTTCTATCTACCCCCTCAAATCTAAACTATTTGAATGTCCATGTAAACTATTAAGAAATAAAGATTATTTGAGATTACATTTTATACGAGTATGCATTTTATTGTTGACCAGTTTTTCTAAAATAAAAACTTGTTAACAATTTATACTTATTGACTAATATTATTTATTGAATGATAAATATACTTTGTAATAAAAGCAACATTAATTAAATCAGAATAATTTACAAAAAATGGCAAAATGCTGAACAGTAAAAAATATATTTTATATTAAAATATTCTATTTTGATTACTCAAATACATTTTTATCTTATTTGCCAAATTATTACTTTCAAGCTATAAATTTACTATTACTTTATTTGCACATAAAACAATTTTAAGCAAAACTGTTAAATCAAAATGAGTCATCAACAATTTTTGCACTGAATTACAAAATGAAATTTAAACGTTTTAATAAAACTCTATTAAAATATTACTTGTTCTACAACCTTTTTTAAAAAAGCTCTTTCAGGATTTTCTTCTGTAAAATCTACGAATTATTATAAATTTTACTTTACTGAAGCTCAGTCTTATGGGAAAATTCAAATTATCAAGATTATGTTGCCCTTTTGCTGTTCATGAAATTATTTTTTAAATGAAAGAATGAAACTGAACCTTTTAAAATAAGATATTTTTCAACTATTTTGTTAAGTTTTTTTTTGTATATCTTAGCTAAAGTATAAAGATTCTTCTTTGAATAAGAATAATAAAATTTCACATTAAAAAAAAATTCACTTTGTTATTTTGCACGATTTATTAATTTTAAACGGCGGGAAAATAGACAGTTATTTTATAATTGTTATTTATAAATTTACTGTTACAAGTGTGCAGGAAACATTTAATTTTACTTCTGATTTTAACAATTTCCTTAGCTATGTATATATGTATTATGTATGTATATATGTATTGCTTTAAATACACGCTTCTTTTTTTTTATATAATACAGATAAATTTAATAACTTTTTATTCAACTAGTACATGTAATACAATGTTATAGATGCAGGATATAAATTAAATGATAAAAAGAACCACAAAAAATCCTCGAAGAAAACTACTAATAAAAGTTAAAAGTCATTTTTTTTAAAATGATGGAAAATAAAAAACGATTTTACACGAATTCTCCTTCTTTTTTAATTTCTCAACTTTATATATAATAATAAATTCCCTTAAAAAAAAATAAAAGTCTAAATAAGTATAACAAAAAGATATCATCAAGGATACTAAAAAGCACATTATAAAATAAATATAAAAATATATCCTTGCGCAAGGTTCCTATATATTGGACAGAGCCTGGTAATACGAATTTCTAAAAGAATAATTGAATTAATAAACTCCAGAGGTCATACAGTTTGGTATTAATTGCTATAATTTTCCACGTAATTCGGTAATACGTATATCAGCTATTCTAAGCACGATCATTATCTAGCCAAGGACATAAGTGATGAATATGCTTTACATTTTTCTTCATAGAATGCGCAGAATCTCATCAATTTCAAAACAATCATCCATTTGCTTTGAAACAACAATGACTAGAAAAAATGAACGTATACGCAGCATCAATTCTGTTCTATGCTCGATTCATAAAATTAAATATTTTGACGATATATTTTAAAACAAAAATAATGATTCCTTTTTCTAAAAATACAGCAAAATACGTTTAAGGCTACAAAGTATCCTACAAATTTCATAATTACCGAATTTTTTTCTGTGCATTATTTTTGTGGGTTATATCATTGAGAAGCTTACCAGCAAATTTCAGATATGTTAACAAATTAGTTTTTAAGATATTTGAAGTTTTCTGAGCTATGGTTTTGGTTTCATTTTAAAGCATTTTTCTACTCTTAATTGAATTAATTAAAAATATTTTTGAGCAAATCAACTCTTTTAGCGTGAAATGTTTGTTAATTTCAATTTTCGTTATTAAAATCATTTCTGCTTGATTACGTTTTGAGTTTTTTGAATTATCATAATTAATTAAAATTGATTTCAAGACCAATTTTTGTTTTAAAAATAGTTTATATAACTTAGAAGCTTTATTATTAGTTTTTTCCCTGTTGAGAAAATGTCATGACCAAAACATTTTCAAGTTGCTGTGAGACACAATATTTCGAAGGGATGGAATACTACTGAAAATAATGTATCTAAAATCAGTCCTCAGCTGATGCTGCAATTAGACTTCCAAATACAAGTATTCTGAATTGAAATATTGCAGATAAAACTGAATATTTACTTGATGTACTAAATTACATTACACTAAACATATTGTACTATATTTAAGTATTTTAAAATCGTACAACAAGAGCTAAAACTAAGAACAAACGGTGAGCGAGGCGGCGGGGAGCTGTCTCATTTGTTATCATCTTACAATCCTAACATTAGTCATTTGTCATCTAACCCAGTGCTGTACACTCCCACATAGCGGAGGGACCCAAAAGGGCCCAAAGCTTGCCAGACCTGAAGTACGCATTTAACCTGTTTATAAAATATTAAAGGCTAAACCTGTCCTTTCAGGGGGGAATGGGACTAATATTCTCCGTTACACCACTGATCTAATCTGCAACAACAGAAATTACACTAATGCTACTTTAATTTGAATTACATGCATAACTAAAACATTTACAACAATACAGTGCAAAATGTATTCTTTCGCACTAATTACAGAGTTTTGAGTTTAGTTTTATTACTTTCCCATAACCACAAGTCAAAATTATTTGACGGCACGTCTGTACCTCATTAAACATTTCTTTAGAAAAAATGGCACGTTGATCCATAAAGGTTTGCCACCCCTGGTATAGTAGTTAGTTCCGTAGGGCCTGAGGTCGAAACACTTAAAAAGCATGGATATTTGCGTGTGTATAGTGCCTGAGCGGCATTGGGGCACTCTAAATATTCATCGAGCGGCCCCTGACCATCCCAAGGTGCTCTCCTCAAAATTGTGGTGGAACCAAGCCAAACCTACTTGGTGCTTAAAGCTGCGGATAACGGCAGGAGTAAAATGAGTTCCTTATTACGATGACTTTCATTTGCTTCGATCTGACGCCGTTGATCGGGGGGCATTAATAGCAACAACAAATTACGAAGTCGTCTGGTATAACTCAAAAGTGCAACATTAGTGCACAATCAATTAGGGTATCTAGATTTGTAATCAAATTTGTTAGTTTAGTGATGTATGAAGACTAACATTTTGTAGTATACATAAATGTATTATTTTTTTAAAAAATTGAAGCTTTCCTTATATGATAATCCTTTTTCCGTTCAGTGAACAGCGTAATCATTATTATAATCAATGTTTTCGCAAAATAGAATTAAATCTTACGAAATTTAATTCTCTCTAAATAAAATGGCCATACTTAGCACTGTATTTTCATGTCACTAAAAGCAATATTTTCAAAACATCTCATTTAAAATCATTATTATGAATTTATTCTCTTTAAAAACAATTTTTCTGCATTTTGACAAACTAATTACATAATATTCAAATGTTTTCTAATTTTTTTAGAAAAAGAGTAATGAAATAAAAACGCTGCATCATGAAATTGGAAAAATCAATTTTTAAATTTCCTTCTACTTAATTTTATGGAAACGTTCTTATTACAAGTGCTGGTTGATATTCAAGATAAAAATAATGTATGAATGATTATTTGAAATGATTTTTTATTTTCATTTAAAAGTATTTGGGCATAAATGAAAAGTTTTATTAATTAGCGTAGAAAACGTTGGTTTCGAAAATAAATCTTTAAGGCAAGAGTTTTTGGCATAACATTTAAAAAAAATCTATGACTTTATATAAATTTAATAACATGTAAATTTTTTTCGCGTAATAATCACACAAAGAGGATTATATAAATTACTTTTTAATAAAGCTATATAGTTGTATAATTATTTGTAAAATAATTATGGATTTTTTTTCAATTAACTACAAATTACAATTATTATTGATGTATTTCTTCAAGATACTAAAGAAGTATGATTTGAAAAAGTAAAACACTAGGAATGTTTGAAATTTTTCGTGTAATCTTTATTCTTAATGTGAAATTTATATGTAATACAAATGATTTAAAACAATCTTTTTATATTCGAATACATTGCTGTGTCATTTTATTTGAATCATTTCCAAAAAGTTTGTATTCGCCAAAATTCAGCATTGGTTAAAGAATTGCTTAATACAACTTTTTAAGGAAGTTGAATTTAAAAGTTTGTTAATAAAATCATCATCATTTGTCTTAAGGAATATCTATTATAAGAGAAAAATTTGTAGCCTATTAAAATTATTTACAACATTTGTACAAGAAAAGCGTTCAAAATTTCTTTACACTTGGAAGCTATTTAAAGACGCAACAAATCCATATCTTTCTTTAACAGTAAATATAAATTTATTAAAAGTATTTTTTAATTAAAAATTATAGTTTTTATCAAACTGTGTTGTAAAATTTGATATACAATGGTTTAAAATCCGTCTAAAATATGGTTTTGTTAGCTAATATAACTTGTTATAAGATGTTAAAAGACTCGCACATAGTTATCCACCAATAAAAAATTATTTATTGTCTATGCACTTTTGCTAAAATATAATTCAAATTCTCAATCGAAGAGTTTCTTTGCATTTAATTAATCTTTTTCTTAGACAAAAAAAACTCACATTACAACTTGCTACTTTCTTAAAATTCACACCATATTTTCCCGTGATATACAATGAATAGTTTTATAATACATAAGAACCAGTTTCGCGCATCAGAAATATTATAAGTTTATTTTTTTGTGTTTCGTTTGCTAAATGTTCTTCGAATAAAAAATCATTGAAAAAGTAATCTTTTAACAATTAAATTTTAGTTTGGCAATACAGTTTACATTCTTAATTCCAGCTTTAAAGTGTTGATGTTATTGACAATGCTAAACTTATTTTACTTTTTCAAATAACTTAAGCTAAATAGCTTTGATTTATTTTTCTAAATAATTTTAAGTCTATATAACTTTTGTGCTAAGGTTTATATACTTTTATGTTTTATATTTATTTTTTCATTCTCTCTGCTAATAAAATTACTTTTATTTTTCTACTTCCGTTTTTATGGTTTTAATTTCTTTCTTTAAAGGAAAAAAAAAACCTTTAAAAAAATTAAAAAGTACCTCATTACACAAAGAAAAAAAAGAACACCATTTTTATAAAATATTACAATTAGTCATTTTTAAGTTATTTCCCTTACACGAATAATTTTAATATTTTTTTATTTCAATATTTGACATTTTAAATTACATGAAATAAAGTGAAATTAATCAATTCAAATTTCAAATCAATTTACTTCTAAATTACACACTTTTGCTGTGAATCATTATCTGTAGATTGAATTATAAACGCTTATTGAAAAATACGTTCATTTCACATTAAAGCATTCAAACACAGTTTTTCAATTGATAAGTGCATGAACTTTATTTTTGACGAAAGCAGATAATTTCATACATGGTATATACATATTAAATTGTGCGTGTGTTTGTGTGAATGAAATTATGCATACCAAAAACCCTTATCCGTTAAAGAAAACGTTGCTAATATTCAAATATTTCGTCTTTCAATAGAGTTGAGAGGAAAAACGAGTTGTATACCAAAGAATAAGAGTGGTTAACAATCTGAAAACGAAACGTAAACGTCTTAAAAATCGGTATAACATTCATTCAAGGAGGCCATATATAAAATATCTGCATATTCTGTTTCAATTAACGAAAATTTTGTCCTCTTCGTATTTCCTTCCATACAAACCCAAAAATAACAGAGAATTATTTTTTATCTTTTGGTAGATGATGCGGGACTTTCCATCAAAGTACCATTCCTCTTTATCAGTCAGTCGTATATCGCTGTTTATTGCATAAGGATAGATGTATTTTGTAGAGAAAGAGGCTCTGATTTCAGCGAACAGAAACACGGTGTTAGACTTCAGTATAAAATTCCCACAAGGTTGTCCATCGAAGGATTCGCATCGTGCTAAGAAACACACTTCAGTCCCCAACACATATGTGTCTTGGAAATTTAAAGGCTCTGATGACACACCAAAGTAGTAGTTTTCATTCATGCTTTCTGACGCATAAGTCAGCGAGCAACAGAATGCCTTCGAACAAATTCTGAAACTTCCAAAGGTTCCTTGCAGTTTCCTAAATTTATATCCACTCACACTAGTTAGATGGCAACGATAATCTGTCAAATCCTCAGGTTGATCTCCGAGAACATTGACGCCACATTCTTTTTTAAAATTTCGAGGCTCTTCTTCCCCAGCTCAGTGACTTCATCATCATCCAAGTAAAAAAACTTAGTGTTCGGTGGTTCGATGTTTCGCAAATCATCTGAAGGTGACTTTGGAACATTTGAGATCAAAAGTTTACTTCGACCGTCAGGGTTGTGAGTGTATACCAACACTCCTTTGTCAGGAGAGTAAATTCCACTTCCTACTGTCCCCGTTCTAGGATCATGAGCATCAGCAGCGATGACATTAACTTTGTTGGTAATTGACCAAGCCTGCTGGAAAGGGGTGGCAAAGAATACCAGAGGGGTGTGATCGAACCAATAGTTGGAAATACCAAACTAGTCACACCTGATTTTTCGACGCCTTTGACGGAATCATAAAACATGGAATCGAAGCATATATCTATGGTAAATTTACCAAAATCGGTTTCAAAATAAGCGTTTCGAAAATTTTAGGAACGTTTTTTTCTTCTTCGAAAAATAGGTATCTTTTATAGTACCTAACAATCAAATTTCCTTTTCTGTCGAAGACTATCCCCGTGTTAAAATTGAAATTACCCCCACTTGGACAATTATTTTTGTCCGTAACGCAGTAATCAGCGTTGTATTCATCACAGGTGTCTTTGACTTCACATTTTTTAACATCAATTTCATCTGCAACGACATATAAACCATAATTTTTGCTATACAGCTCAAATTTCTTAAAACAGGTCTGTTCTCGTATTCTTCTTGATCACAAGGATTCGCTGATTCTGTCCTCGGATCTGGAATAGTCTTCACCGTAGCTTATATACCAGGTTAGGTTGTCGAGATCAGTAGAATATAAACCTTCTTCTGGAAACACGATGAGATCAACATCCTGTAAAGTATTTAAATAATGTGTTAATGTTTGCTTCATGTAAATATAAGATTTTAAATAATTTAAAAGCTTCACACACACACACACATTAATAAAGGACTGCACTGAGATCACACTGAGATCACGTAGATTCGTGTTCGATGATTTTATGCAAAACAGTCACAAATAAAATAAACAGTTCTTTAAGAGCGATGCGAATTTATTATCAAAAACCCAATCCTTTCAATACAGGATTCAGCGGCAATATTCACTGGGTAAATATCCGAAGGTCTTCACACCTTCAACAGCAATCAAACACAATAATCAGTGTTTAAAAATACACGTAAGTAAAGATTATTCATAAGCACAGCCGAGCTAATCGCTAGTCAAAATAATCCTCGCTACTCTCTGGTTTAATCAAGACTGACTCACTGCGGCTGGCATTGCTCTATTTATAAACCCGACGGAAATTTCCAGAAAGTTCCGCACGCGCCATAAAGCTTGAACTTCGTGGTGAGATCCACTACTTTCTAGAAGAATCCAGAGGGTCCCAAACTCGCCGACATGGTCGCCGATGAAGCCAAAGTCGCCAAATTGGTGGCCAGCTTAGTCGCCAAAATGATGATAACTTGGCTCTACCTCTAAGATTTCTCCAAGTTCTCATTGAATCGCCATTATAACGTAAAGGGCGGCATTGCTTGTGAATGGTACAATTTTAACATGAAATAAACATAATATAGAGTAATATAAATGCATTAAACATCCAAATACAAATTATGTACACTTTTTACACAAAATTCGTAACAATACGAATATTGAAAATCATCACATGCGGAAAACATGCTTGAAGAAAAAGCAAAATGTCACAATTTTACTTTTATTGTGGAAAATAACCATTTATTTTTCGCTGCAAGGTCTCTGATTCTCTTGAGCAGCAGTAGCTGAGGAGGACAGCACTCTGATTGTTGTTCGTACCACTCCATAGCTGTCTCCCACGCAGAAAACACTCCAGCATTTGATGGACCCTTGCTGCTTTCGTTGTTGAGTTGTCATCATCTTCATCCGTTTCATCATCGACAGGGTCGGATTCTTTTTGCACGGAAGTCACAATCTCGTCATCATTTAAGATTTGAAATCCACAGTTTTCTGCATCGCACGCCATCGAGGTTTCTGCATCTTTTTCATCATATTCTTGAAGTTCTGGGATCGATTGGTCAAAATCGGTTTTGAATTCGAAGCCATAGCAGTTCACAACTCAACAAAAGAGCACGTATACACCCCCTCACTTGAAAACAAACTGACCTAATATTCCAGAATTAATTATTAGAATACTGCTCAGTAGTTAAAAAGAAATCCATCCGGGTTTGTTTTTTTTCTTCAAATTAAAAAAAAAAATTATTCATGAAAGGCATAGAAATTGATTAAATCCAAGGATAAAACTTCACACAAAATATATAATCATATTTTAATAATAATCTAATTTCTCAAATCGAAAAACATTACAGTAGGAATATAAGTTCGTGTAGGAAAATTATTTTTACTGAACAAAATTAGAAAAATTCAATCATTAATATGACTTTTTTAAAATTTTAACACCAAAAAAATTAGAAACCTTCTATTTGGAAAAAAAAGTATAAAAGCAAATTATGAAACGTATTATATATGCGTAAAGAATTAATTAAATGCTATTTTGTATAAGAATAAAAAACAATTTACATGCTATATTTATAAAGAGAAATGTGTTTCAATTTTAAAATAATTTTGAGTTATACATGGATTTATTTTAACAGAAAATTACACAATTTTAATCCTGTCTAGAAAGCCCGAAGAAAAAAAACTTTATTTATAGCCTTGCAAATGGCTAATAGGAAAAAGAGAGAAGAAATTAATGTAGCCAAGCTAAACCTTTTTATTATACGAGTATTTTACATCAATTAATTTCCTAACTTTTAACTATGCATATAATTTAAAGTATATCTTATGTTACAATTTAAAATTTTTTTCAATTCTTACATTGCACAAAGTTTACTGTAGGAACTAGTTTACGCATAATATTCATGTCATTAACAGTTTTAAAAAATAAAAACTTTTCCAAATGTGGTATATACAACCGGTGAATTTTATAGTTTTGATAGGTACTAAAAATTCTAAAAATGTAATCTTTTTACAAAAATTTAAAACAGTCATTGTTTTCAAATACCATATAAAAATTTATTCTTTTATTTGTACTTAATCTGCATGCAAATGTACAAAAGGCAAAAATTTACAATCCAAAAGAAACTGATTGATTTGCTTGTAAAACATCCTTTCAAAATTAAGCACTTTTTTTTTGAAAAAGTTTTCAAATTCGTTCATTATTATTATTTTTAAGTTTATTTGTACCTTCACTTTTTAATTTATAAAATTCTTAAATTAATATTCAGCATCTTTTTTAATTATTTAAATACAAAATTTTCTTAAAGATGTTCAAAAATCTTACATTCTCTGCTGCTACTTTTGCAGCTTTGTCGTACTTTTCCAAATTTTTGTTGATAGCATCTTCTCCAGAATATGACTTGTCTTCAAATTGAAACTGAGCAATTTCAAAAACAGCTGCTCTGTAAGAATTCTGCTCTACACTCAAACTGATATCCACCATAAACAGCAAGGTAAAGAACAAAGACCTTTTCAAATCTACAAATAAATTGCAATAAAAGAAAAAGTTTAAAAATTCAATATGCATATATAATAAAAAGCATACCCACAATGTTAATTAATACCATTACAACAACAATAATAATACACACGCAAACAAATAATTTTTGTCATATCCATTCGAACCTTTATATAACGAAGTCGCTAAATCCCGAAAAAAAAGTTCGTTATATAGAGGTTTATCTTTCAATTTTCTTGATAAACCACATAAAACAAATTTTAAATTCCTAAGCACTATATATTAAAAAAAATTATTATTTACATCTTTTTCCCAAATATATATATTTTTATACATATCTTTTCTTATAAATCAGTGGCGTGACAGCTCATGACGGTCAAGGCCTACTGTGCTCAACTCAGTATAATCAGTATAATATGTAAAATACCAATCAGTTTATTCAGTATAATATAAACTAGTATATCTCATATCTCATCAAAAAGAAAAAGAAAAGAAAGAAAGAAAGAAACTGCAAGGAAAGTTTTTTTTAACACATTTATCCACTTCTTGAAGAATTATTTTTTCTTTGATGCTCAAGTCTTAAGTTTGACCTTTTCGAGCTACAAAAACGAAGTTACATCGGTGACTGATCAACTCTACAAATGAAAGGAGACTAAGGACACGGGGACATGAGACAACTCCACTGTAGGTGGAAGGGGATATCGAAGATGTTTCCATGAATTTTGGGCAATGGGGTTACAGGTTCCCCGTTTTGGATAAAATTTTAGAGTTCTATTGTTTTTTGGCAAGTTAGGCATCAATAAATCAAGATTTATGTCACTAAAAAAGTGTTTTAAAAAAGAGAATAACGAAAGTTCAAAATATTAAAAATAGGAAAAAAAAATCGAACACAAGAAAAAAAATTTCGTTTTATAAAAATGCACTTCTTTTGGGGGAGGTTGTTTTATGAAATGTTCTGGGTTCCCAGGAAAAATTTCACTAAGGGAAAAAATTAGCAACAGAGGTTCGTATATGGATTCCAATTTATTATAAAAATAAAATTTTTTTTTTCAGAAAATGTTTAATTTTTTCCTTTAAAATGAATTTAATAGTTATACTTTCTTTCAATTCAATATATAAAAGAAAATTCCTTACAAACCCGTTTTATATAAAGGTATTTATATAAATTTTTCAAGACCCCAATTTTTGAAGTAATTAATATTGATAACTAAAATTTAAGAAATGATTGAGGGTGTGTAATAAATCATTAAAAAGTCTGCGATGTGTCCACGTGTTTTAGGCGAAAAGAAATTTTAAACATCAAAAAAAAAACTCATTTTATAAAACTAAATGTTTCTATATAAGCAATTATTTAATTATCAGACGGTTAAGATAATGTATTTTGAAATTATAATCGCGTCATTGTTTCAAGGTTAAATTAAAATATAAAACGAACTCGGAGCGAAATGTCCTAATTTTCATGGAAATTTGTGATGCAGTGTAACTTATTAATCCCTTTATTATAATGTTTTAAAAAAGTTGAGGAGTTTTCCAGGGGCCTGTTTTCACCTTTCCCTTCTCACTTTAAAAAAAGCCCCTTTGGTGCTTTTTAAAGCGATTTAAAAAGAATTTGAAAAGGGTTGGGAAAATAGGATTTTACTATTTTTTATTCTAAGTCAAATAACATGACTCTTCTATTTGTTGAATTTTTTTAATATCATCTCAAAAAATTTTTTAATTGACCACCTTTCCCGCAAAAGCTTTTTTGGAAAAAGGAATTTAATATACAACGGGGTGAAATAAGATGGGTCAAAGAGAAACTATTCTTTAGACAGGGTTCCCAAATTTTTTTGTCCATAGACCCCTTGCCATTTTTTTTGGGTTTCGGGTGACCCTGATTTACCATATCAGTTTTTCCCAAATGGGGCGCGCCCTAGGGGCGTGAGATATTAAAAAGTCAAAACAAAAGAATTAAAAAAAATTATTAATTTACTAAACTTCCGACACAAAAAAAAATTAACTCAAAAATTATAAATACATCAGTACTACCAAAATTTTTATAAAAATTTAATATACAAGATAAGAAAAAATACCGTATGGTTATCATATATAAAAATATGCAAAAAATTAATACTTATCTTGATAATTTGTACGGTTTATAATTGATCCTTAAATACCGATTTAAAAATTTGGCGAATCGTCCTCATTGCCACATTTTAAGTATGAGTATGTGGTGTATGGGGGAAGGGGTTTAAAAGGAATAAATAAGCAAATTGTCTGAAATTAGTAAATCCTTTGCAAAATTTTACTTTGGAAAGAATATACATACGTCCCGGCAATTAATTTACGGGTGAAAGGAACGAAAAGCCTGGATTTAAAATTTAAAGTCGTATTGTATTTTTCGTCAAAGTATAGTATTTTTGAATTTACATTGTTATTGTATGGAAGGAAGGGGGGCATGAAAATTTTGATTGAATATTGGTTCGCCAATATTGAAAGTTTGGAAGCACTCCTTATTTGAATTTTTTCAAATTTATCAACTAAAAAGTCTTTAATGATACTACTTCTTTAAAAAAAATTTCTTTTTATGAAATTATGCTTTAAAATTAAGAGGACAGAATAATTAAATTAAAATTTAAAAATTTAATAAAAAATGAACAAAAACAAAAAGCTTGTGGAGAGGATAAATCGATGTTTCAATAACAAATTTTCAAACGTTTTTAATATCAATCTATTCAGGTTTTAACCTAAAAAATTTTTAGTAAATCCCATTTTTTTTTTTTTCGTTTTTAAGATTGGACCACTAAATTTGTCTATAGTAAAAACAATTTAAAAACTTTTTTAAATTCCTAATTTCCCAAAAATAAAATTTTAAACCAAAAGCTGCCATCTGTTTTAAACTTTTTTTTTAAGTTTTCGTTGGGGATATTCTGATCAGTTTATTGTATAAAATATTTTTTAAGGGACTATAGGGAATTTCGTCTACTGTGGTATTACTTAAAAAAGTAATCCAACCCTTGTTTCAAAATCAAAAAGGGATTTAAATGTTAACGGCCTAAAATGTCCGACAGATTGTCTGTGACAAATTGAAAATTCGTGACGTCCAATATTATACTTTTTTAGTTTATTTCTGGAAAGAAATTCTGAAATGGTCATTGTCTTGATAAAATTTATGCTGTCACCTGTTACCACAAATTAACCTCACTAATTTTAGTAAATAAAGGTTAAATTGGTAAAATTTGGGTTTATTCTCAAGGGATCAAATTTCTTTAAAAGATTAATGTTCCAACCCGGTTTAATGACAGCCACTATCATAGATCCCCATTTACATCTCATGGGCCCCCAAATTATTTTTTTGTTGTTGTGGACCCCTTGAATATCCTCATAGACCCTTGGGGGTCTATATAGACCACTTTGGGAATCACTGCTTTAGATAATTATCACCTCATTTTTACCCCGGCTGTGATAAAGATTTCCCAATTTTTATAGGGTCCCCTCACTTTAGTGGTTTTTTGCTTCGTTGGGCAGGAAAAGTTTTACAATAAATATAGGAGAGCTTATATTTTTACTGTCGTATTTTAATAACACACCACACAGCAATTGTATACAAATAAAAAAATTAACTGAAATTACATTTAGCAAAACGCTTAACGTAGTGATATCGAATTTTTTCCCCCTATTGATTGCAAGCCCAATTGCATATAAATCATAAAAGGAGAGACTCCATACTATTGAATGAAATGAAAGTATCCGTCGTTGATTAAGAGTGTTGCCAAATACAACGTTTATAATACAATTTTGGAAACCAAGTTGATTACTGGTGAAAACAGGCATATATAGTGGCACACACAAATGTATATCTAATGGCATTGTTTTTTCTGTGACTCCAAATCTACCTTAATTATTATTTTGAAAAGTATTTATTAAATCTTATGTTGCGTTTATAGATTTTTTATTGAAGAAAGGGTTAAGTTATCTTTTAAAAATAAACTCAGAAATTTTTTTTTTATCGGTTGGTTACTAAGTTCATCAAATGAAATATAATTAAAATAACTGTCAATTTTGTATGTCAAATACATCTTATTTAAGGTCCATTCTAGGTTTAAAAAATCCGATAAAAAAGTTACCATAAAAGATATAACATGTACTAAAAACAGATAATAGTGATTTTTTTCAAAAGAAAAAAAGTAGAAAATAATAAAGAAAATTCTTTACAGGAGAACAAAGAAAAATATGAAAATATGTTTTAAAAATCAAGTAGCACAAAGATATATTGATCATAAAAAACACATTCTGATATATACTTACTATAAAAATAATTAAACCAGAATTACCCCTCGGAAATGAGATCTAAAATCTAAATACAAATTTACATCTGACAAGTAAAAACAATTTGTAAAAATATATTTTTCAATATTTTCTATTTTAATTCTGGTTTAAAAATTCCAATTAATAATAATACAAGGGAACGAAATAAATCTCAAAATGAGAAATCAAATTATACTTTAAAATAATACCACAAAATTCAACACCATTATTACCAATTCCGCACCAATACTTTATTTCTTAAACTTTTTTAATTAAATTAAGATAATTAAAAAGTTTAAGCAATAAACTATTGTACAATTTCACACACACACACATGTAAGTAGAAAAAAGACTTAAATAAAATAAATTAAGAAAAATTCTTAAGAGCGGACTTGACTTACGTGAATTTCCCATTTTCGAGAAAAAAATTACCGGATATTGTTACTCCCCTGAGACTTTCATTCTGCATAAAGTCCTTAAATAACATGGCTTAATAAAAGAGTGTTATACAACAAATAATTATCAAATTTGCATTTCATTTACATTACAATCATTATCATCCCAAGGACTTGAATAAAATATGCAAAAGTCATATTATGCTAAATCATTTCAATATTCTGGTGAAAATTAAATTATTTTCGCTGATTGCAATGATTTGAAAATCAAATATAGAAAACACCACCAAATATGATGGATGATCTGATAATGAAATCCAGTATTTTGTTGACAACTTCGATAATAAGTACAATGAGTCATCTATTGAATTATATAAAAAGTACAGAAATAGAATAATATTCAGTAATGAAGTTAAATGTTTTGCTATTACACTGCATTTTTTTCCATCACTTCATTACTACCAATTTTATTCTCATCGTATTCAAACACGGAAAAATATACACCTGAAAATTCACTATCGGAAGCATATCTTCAACATCAAACGAGCAAAATATTGTTTAAAAAAATCACTATCACACTTCTCTCAACACTGCACACAAATATTTTTACCAATAATGACTAAAGGTAAACATCACATGTTGTAACCAAAATGTCAATTAATTTCAATTTTATTTATTGGTTTCAAAAGACTTCATGAAATTACGTGAAATATCTAAAAAAGAATGCAAGGAAAAATAACAGCAATCTAAATTTCTTAGCCTTTCTTTGTTATCAGTATATATGTTACCGTTAAAGTGTGAAATCTGTTATTTTATAGAATAACTAGGTATTTCATGAAATAACTGAACAAGTCAGTTAAAGTATATATGCCGCAGGAAAATGAGGAAATTAGGAATTTCGTGAAATCCCTAAGGGATAGGATCAATTGACGCAAGATGTTAACCCTTAACTTCTCACTGTTGTATTTCTGCAACATATGATTTATTTTAATTTAACAGACTCAATATTTTTTTAATTACCTATAAATCACTTATCTGAGAAAAAAAGATTACTGCAACGAAATACATGCTAATTTTGCCACTAGATGGAAGTACATTTTTTCCAGAAATCACAGCAATTATAAAAATCTCTGATGCCTCAAGAACTGTGTTTTTGCTATAAAAAGAATCCATTATATTTTATGCTTCCTCTTGTTTATTGACGAAATAAATTACCAGGTAAGAAATTTAAGCATTTTATGATGAATAATAAAATCCTCATGTAAAAAAAAAGTTTTGTAATTTACAGCTTTACTGCGCAATGTTGCACTTCTGCAACAATCAAAAGAATGACTAAAATTCAATTCAAAAACAGCTTAATTGTTTTATATATATTTTTCCCTTTTATTATTACTTGAGAACCAGTTGATATAATTTTTTCATAGAAATTTAAAAAACTGGGAAATTAAGGTTTAAAATAACCTCTTTACAAGGTCATTTCCATCATGAAAGTAAGTGATTTTACCAAACTGTGAACTGTTTCAGTGAAATGATGAAATGAACTAGTCAGGATTTGCATTGGCAAAATGCTGTCCATGGGGGGGAGACACCTGGGGGGTCGAGCCCTTGTACTTTGTAACCATACAGGTAGTACTATCGATCCCTTAAATGTCAACCCCATATCTTTAAAAAAATAGCTGGCTTGTTCATTTCATCATTTCATTAAAACAATTCGGCAAATTGATGAAATCACTTATTTACATGAGGAAATGACCTCAAAGAGACTTTATTTTAATATTTTGCGTGAATTGATCATCTCCCTTAGAGATTCGATGAAAGTCCTAATTTCATCATTTTCCTGCGACATATGCAATTATTGAATTCTACGATTTTATTAGGTATTATTCTATATAATATCGATTACTTGATCGTTAAAGTATGAAATACGGCACTCGAAATCTCTTTGAAACTTTTCTAGCTGCTTTGGGAAGGATTTATCCGATTAGGTTCAAGAAATGGCTGAATAAAAAACAATTCTACTCTAGATATCAATTCAGTATATGTCAGCGAGAACTAATTTCGATTGAAGAAGTTCCAAATATTGACACAACGCTTCTATCTGTTGCAAAAGCTCAAAGCTGCGGTACTAGACGAGTATTTAAAGTGTTTATGTAATAAAAATGTGTTATAGTAAAAAGAGTACTTGTTTAAAAAATAATATCAGTGCAAACCAAAGTGTCATCACAGCAATTCTTGCTCTAATAAATAACGAAAAGTAAAATAAAGGTATCTCGCAAAATTTAAATAAATATTCTCTTAATATATTTATAACACATATTTAATAACACATTTTTCTTTTAAAAAGTTCACACAATGTTTTCATGAAGTAAAAGTTTTTTTCACAGCATGTATCTTTGTTGATAATATTTAAATATAATCTATTTTTGTAACATTTTTTTTTGTCCTGTGACGAAGCATATTTCTTCCCCCCTATTTTCTAACAGATCCCTTGCTCCTTGCCGACAGAAGTTGCGAAAATTCCAGGCATTTCCCTAATTGCTGGGAAGGAATTTCGTAACTGGGTGGTCGAGTTTCGGCACCTTTTTTCCAGCTGACCGGACTGTCAAAAAGAGGCGCCTTATCATTGTGTATTCATTTTCCCACCACTCGGTGATGACGTCGCGTCTGGGAACATACATGTGCACCCAGCCTCGGTGCCTCTTTGGGACTAGCGGAAACGAGACCGGATTTGGCGCGGCAGAGGGGTAAGACATCAAGGGAGCCGAGACCGGAAGGCGGCAGCAGAACCAGGGGGACTGAGGCCGACAAAGAGATGAGCGGTGGATGACTAGGAAAAGTAGATGATATAAAAAGGGCGAGAGACTCCGTACAGAAAAAAAGACTGGATTTTTGAAGGGAGCGGTTCGGACGTCCCTTGAGCGATAGGAAGAGCGATAACGAGCCCGCGAAGTACAGCGGTCTCCTGGCTTGAAAGATCGAGGGAACGGGAGAGAGTACGAAAGAGACTCGAAGTGATTACGGACCAGCCCGCGAAGTACAGCGGTCTCCTGGCTTGGAAAATCAAGGAACGGAAGAGAGTGCGAAAGAGACTCGAAATTGTTACGGACCCTTTTGATATCGAACTGTAATAGAATACACCATTTTATTTTTTTGATAATTTTCATATTGGAATAAATAGTTAACCAAGAGCTGAGTGAAATCATTACAATCCGTTCTGTTGAACTAATGTTAATAATAGGAGCAATAATAAATTATATCACATCTGCTTTCCTTTATTATTTATCAATTATTCAACCACAAAAGGGATAAAATGAACTTTTTGAGAGATTTTAGCTATTTATGATCAATTAATTTATAAAATATCTTTGAAATTGTTTATTTTTCTCTTTAACGGTCTGTCCTTAGTTATTTCTTAGAATAACTAGGTAAAGTGTGAAATTTTTCATCCGTAATTTACTTTAACTGACTTGTCTAGTTATTCCATGAAATACCTAATTATTGTATGAAATAACTGAATTATACACTTTAACGGTAACATATATATGAGTATGTGTGTATGGGGAAGTGTATGTGTATGGGGTACTCCCTTGAAGTGGCTGAAACTGTCCTTGCGTAAAACTTTTATTACTAGGTTTCTTTTTTGAACGTATCAAATAATTGAAAGCCAAGAATTACAATATATGAAACTTTTGATACAAATAGATTTTTCAACAATCAACCATAAAATTGTTGAAAATGGTTTTTTTTATAACCGGTGCCGTAAAAAAGGCAGCTCAGTAAAAACCTTTATTGTTAGATTTGAGTTTCTTAGTATACACGGCATCAATTTGTGTACCTATTTCGTTGTCTTGTCTCCAGAAAAAGGATGAATATAACAATAAAATTGATTGATTTCTCTTCTTTCTGTTTTTAAATGAAGTTGTACAGAATTCAAACAATTGAAAGGAAGGAAATTTTCATCTTGAATTAGATTTCAAGACATTCATTTCAAAACATTTATTACTAGGGTTTTTTAAAGAAATCAACTATCAAATATGTATGAAGAAAGAAAAAGTATTTTCTTGTGTACCTATAAAAAACTAAGCATATACATTTTTTTAAAACTATGTGAGGGATTCCCCCCTCTCTTGCCCGCCAAGATGCGTAGGAGGAAGGGAAGGAATACCAGACATATTCAAAATCAACTTATGTATTGATCAACCAAATTATCAACACTGATTCACTAAAATTCAGGGAGAGAAGGTTTCAATATGAACAATATTAGTGCAACAAAATAGCAAGATGCACGAATTATATGAAAACTATGAATATCGACCACTTTAATTTAAGATCAATTCAATTATCTCACACAGCTTAACGTTACTCTAGGCTTAGTGACTAATCGTCACTTTAAATCTTCGTCAATTTAATATTTGGAATATTCAATAATTTGTAACGATACCTGATTAGTAGTAATCTCACTTGGCTCCTGGATCTCTTTTTCTCCTTCTCGTCAGCTAGCTAAAAAGCCTGACTATAAATATAGTAGATTTAATTTGAATATCATGGTTTCTCTCTTCTTCAAAAGGGTTGGTTGTGAATAAACGCGAATGATAGCCCAAAGATTTTCCCAAGTGGATTAGTGGAAAGAACTCTAATACATCCTTCAAAAATCATCCATGAAATTGTTGGAAATGACTTTTTATAACCAGTGCATTAAAAAAGGCAGTTCGGTAAAAAGGTGATGCATATGCTAGTATCAGCAATGTGGCATTAGAGGGACGTGGAATGCACGCACTAAATCCCAAAGCAAATTAAAAAGAAATTATGCATTTCCAGACGAGGGAAAATGAAATCATAATGACTACATGATACCAGCAGGAAGTATTTACAACTGGTAGAATGAACGGAAAGCTTGAAATGTGGGTTAGTTTGACAAATGTTGCAGAAGAGTTTCGATTTGACAGAGTGTTGTTTCAAGAGTTTGAAAAAGTCTCCTACAGAGAGTGGGCCAAATAAAACCTATCAATGTTAAACACAAATATCACTTTTTTCTTTTGTGATATAATAATTTTTTCTTTTGTAAGTTTTAATTGAATCCTTGGAAATTTATTAAGGAGTTACACAGTACAAATCAACGCGACAAAATTATCGAGTTTTTCTATTTTTGTCAACGATCAATTGTTATGATGCAGCAATATTTTAATTCAAGATCAGCTCCCACAGCCTTCATGATTAGGAGTTCCGACGGTCGTTTTGAGGAACTGGGTTCAATGGCCAACCGTCCTGAAAGAGGTGCCCATCGAAATTTTCTCACTGAAGACAACGTGGAAACTGAGGATGAGAATGAATGAGGGGACGTGAGAATGAGGAGGGAACGTCAGAAACGATTTCCGGACCTTCTTACAGAACAATCATTGAATACTTTTTGTCTCCAATGGTGGAACATAATCCTAATTTGTGATTTCAACTTGGAGCAACTGCGCACACTGCAAGGCAAACTAAGAGCCTGCTGCGTGAAATTTTTGGCGAATGTCTGATTTCAAAAGATTCAGATTTCCCTTGGCCACCTCGGTCGTCAGATTTAACAGCGCCCGACTTTTTCCTATGCGGATATTTAAAAAAAAGTGACTATTAGCCAGCTGAAACAGAATATTCGAGACGAAATACTGAGCCTTCAACTAGAAACATTACGTTGTGTAATGGAAAACGCGTTAAAAAAAAAGCCAATCTCTGTATCGAAAAAAATGGTGGACATTTGTCTGATGTCATATTTTATACATAATTTCCATAAAATATATTTAATGTATAAAAAAATTAATCAACGTAAATGATTATTACAAGAGTTATACATGTTTAACATTAGTAGGTCTTATTTGGCCCACCCTGTTTAGAGACAGGTACAGTTATAGAAAGTGACTCAGCTATAAAAAGCAGTAGAAAAGGGACAAAAATCAGAACTTATTAACATTATTTAGCAGCTGCATGCAACAACCAGATGATAGGTATCAAGGTTTGCTGTGTCCAAACTTGTACATAAGGATGGTCTATTCGTCCGTCGTCTTAAACTCTGCCTAACATTAACAGCAGCTCATCAGCAGCAGAACTTACAGTGATGACAAGAACATAGCTGGGCATGTCATCAATAGAGCTCCAGTCTGTTCCCAGAGTCATTACAATCTGAACAACGATTCTCAGAGCCAGTCGATACGGAGAGAGATAGGGACACGGTTGGGTTGGTCCTGGAGTGCTTGTGTTGGGAGGCATGATTTTGAATAGACGAACGGAGCTTCATATTTTCAAATAGCGGCTCACTTACCAGAGATCGTTACTGCGATGAAATTATCCTTCCACACGTGTATCCGTTTCGAGGTGCCTCCCAATTGGTATTAGACTTTATTTTTTCGGACAACAATACGCGTTCACCCAGGACTTGCGCTGTTAAGGAGGCTCTAGAAAACGAGGACATCTGCAGAATAGATTGGTCAACGAGCCTACCTTATTTAAATCCCATCGAACTTAAATGGGATGTTTAGGGGAGTTTCCTGGCAGTAAGATCATAGAACAACTTACAGGGAACACCAGATAGATGCTAATTGAGAAGAAAAATTCTTACCTCAAGAACTGCAGGATAATTTGGTATTGAATATGAACAGACACTGTTACGCAGCCATAGCAGTAGAGGGAGTCATATCTCTTACTTGGGGACATTGGTTTCTTTGTTCTTCCGCATGACCCGACAAGTCAATGGGTTTAACTAATGTCATTCTGTCAATGAATCCTTTACCTGTTTTGTTCCCTAAATAATACCTACAATTCATTTTTTGGGTACTAAACTTGCATCACCTTTTAAGTGCTACATTGTGCCTCCATAGGGTGAACTTCATGTCATCCAGTTGATTTTTTTCCCGAAAATAAAGCACAATCTGAAAATTTGCTTAAGTTTTGCACACTAAAGTATATACAAGGTGTTGTCGAATTCTACTGTCAAGTTCAGAGGGGTGATAGTGGGTAACATGGAGATGGCAAATCATTATACAGCATGGGTTTGCAAACCATGTTTAGTTGGAGTAGTCTGCAAAAACTGTTATGAAAGATGTGATGTCGTGTAGGACAAAAAGGGGTAGTAAGAGGTCAGAAATACATTTATTAGACGTAAAGCATGTTCATAATATGAATAGTGGATCACAACTTGACGTCAGAAATGCAACGACTAGTTTTCACAGTAATTGTTCAAAGCTGCAGACCGCGTAGTACAGCCGACATCGACAGACGAATGATTGTTGGACACGTTCAAACGAATCCGGTGAGCTGGCGATGTCAGCTGAAGCGACGACGAACCGTGCCATGAGATCCTCCACTGTGGCTGCAATCGTCTCATACCCAAGGAATTTCAAGGTTCCGCAGAAGAAGAAATCCAAAGGATTGAGGTTCAGGAAGCCAGAAGTTCTAGCAATAGGTCCATCACGTCCAATCCACCTCTTGAGATATATAGCATGGATGTGGTTACGCCCCGCAATAGAAAAATGTACTAGTGCATCACATTATGCATGAGTCACACGTTCTGGTGCGCAGTAGCCTGTACAGTCTGCAGCAAATCCGAGAGGACGTGCTGTAGGGAAACAAAGTATTTTGTGCCATTGATGACGCATTCGGGCAGTGTATGTATATCCCTGCATTTGCTTAACCACTCCTCTCGTCTGACTCATCGTCTCTCCCGACGGCTACTATTATCGTCATTTTGAACCACTAAACGTAATTTGCGACCCCATGCTCTTCGACGATTTATTGCCGACTATCATCCCTCCGAATTTGTCAATCAATATATATATACCGGTTGTTTCAAAAGTCAAAACACATCACCATTGTGGTTGAGTTTTAAAGACAGATGAATTATGTCAACAAACAGAATAAAGGATAAACAAACGTTGAACGGTTATCCTTATTGTCCGGTGTCATGCATGGTAAGACAACCATAAATGTTCAAAATTATATCCGTTTTCCTGGACACACAACCGAACTCTTTTTACCAGATTAATTGACACTTTACGAAGAGTGAGAATTAATGTCCGATATTGTATGAAGGATGTTACACTTCAGGACATCAAGCGTATGGGGATTATTCCTGAAGGTGACATCTTTCAGATATTCCCAAAGAAAAAAATTCTGATCTGACATCTCCGGTAAATGAAGAGGCCAAAGTCCTTTGGAAATGGCACGATTATCGAAAAATTCAGTTAAAATTTCCATACTGTCCCGTAATGTGTGACACGTTGCGCCCTCTTGCTGCAATCAAGCATGCCCTTCAACAATTTTAGCAAGAATATGAATTCCGTAGTAATATTTATGCAGACGGACAGTCTTTTCAAAGAATTTCTTTATCTGTCACTTTCGTTTTCACTATGGACGCTCTACCCTATCGCTTCCTGTCGGCAACCGATCCTGTGTCATGGAACCGTAGCACTAAAAAGTGTTATCGTTGATGCATTTGGTGCTGATTTACCTGGATATATCTGTTGAAATGCATTTATCACATGGCAGTGAGATTTTATATCGAAATAAAATTTTATTATGGCTAATCTTTGCTCTTGGGAAAACATCATGCTCCTCCCGTTGAGCTCAACTGACTACAACTGACAAGTATTTTAAAACTGATGCCTGATGCCTTGATGATGCCTTCTTATGATGGAGCCCCTGCTGCTATCTAGTGACAGAAATCTCAACCAACCCTTTTGATTTTTAAGCAACAATGGTTACCATGTGGATGTGCGTGACTTTTGAAACGCCCGGTATATATATATATACAATCGATTTAATTACTTTGATGTCTGTTCAGTTCACAGCGTAATCATAATTATAAAACAATGTCTTCTCAAAATAGAATTAAATATTACGAAATTTAATTCTAACTAAAACAGTATGAAGTGTGAGATAAATAACGGTAGCGTGATATTGAGTATTTTAAATATTTAGTTTATTTACGCCACAGCTATTATTTACAGATAATAAATTGAAATTATTCAACTTATTATAGAGCAGTGATGGCGAACCTACGACCCGTGGGTCAGTATCTGACCCACGCAAGCTTTTTAACTGACCCACGATTGTTAGGCAACTACTTGTTTGTTTACGCGGGTTTATTTAAATTTTCTAATTTGTGTGAACTATTTGTATTCCATTTGAATTTTTTCAAGCCCATTGACACAAAAGCAATTTAAATGCTGTCTGTTACTTTCAGTGTGATCATTACAGTTCCAAACACTAGCTTAGCTAGTCCTGAGTGGACCCCGAATCCAAATTCTTTGGAGTCCCTTTTTGGTGGGCTCTCAATATTTTACGGTCTCTTCTTACACATTTTAGGGCCCCTGAAGCTTGAGGGCCCCGTATCATTGATACGGCGGTAGCTACACCCCTGGTTCCAAAGCTACGCAAACGACAGCAAATGTATATGAAAGTATGTAGTATTTGAAATAAAGCAAGAGTGTTTACAAAATATCAAATAGAGTGTATAAGTTTGCTTACATTTTGTTAGTTGAAAAACAATCGAAAACCAAAGCAAAAAACCATACTTAAAGCACTTTCTTCGGATAAAATGCACTTTAATCAGTTATGTTTGTAGAAAGAGACTTCCATAGCGTCCTTTTTTACCCATTATAAGCCAATTGAATTTAAAGATGTTTAGTTGTAAAAATACTCAGTAAAAATTTTTAAACCTAACTCTGGTGCAAATGGGCATTAGTGACCTACGCGCTAGTATTAAAAAAATATGAACAAAATCTGACCCACGTCTCAAAAAGGTTCGCCATCCCTGTTATAGAGACTATCAGAGTTCAAATGATGTGGTTTGTGAGGGAGAAGTTTTTCTGGTGTCGGTTCGTAGCGAAGTTTTCAGATCATCTCTCGCTCTCTTTATGCCCTCTACAGCTTTGGGGATGACAGAGGCCGGCCTCTTCTGCTTCCAGTTACATCCGGCTAGTGGGTGGAATAGGGTCCCTCGTGGTGTCAAAGGTTGCCGGGTGATCGAAGACAAGACCACGCAATAATTTTAAAGTTGTAGGTACCAATGCACGTGTGGTGATGCATAAAGAGGCCGATTCGCAGCTGTGTGGTGGAAATCGTTACAACGGCCTTACGTAATTCTACATTTTCATGTGATTAAAAGCAATATATATATATTTTAAAAATCTCATTTAAAATCACTACTAGGAATTTATCCTCTTTAAAAACAATTTTTCTGCATTTTGACAAACTACTTACTTAAAATTCAAATATTTTTCTTTCGTATTTTTAAAAGGAGTAATGAAATAAAAACGCTGCATCATGGAATTGGAAAAATCAGTTTTTAAATTTCATTCCACTTAATTTCACAGAATCGTTCTTATCATAACTGCTACGCATTATTCAAGATAAAAATAATGCAGAATGATTATTTGAAATGATTTTTTATTTTCATTTATAAGTATTTTTTATAAATAGAAAAATTTTATTAATTAGCATAGAAAACGTTTGTTTAAAAACGTTAAGGCAAGCATTTTTGGCACATCATTTAAAATATCTATGATTTTATATCAATTAAATAGCATGTGAATTTTTTTCACGTAATAATCACACAAGAATGATTGCATAAACTCCTTTTTAATAAAACTATATAACTGTATAATTATTTGTAAAATAATTATGTTGGATTCTCTTTTCAATTAATTACAAATTTACAATTATCATTGACGAATTCCTTCAAGATAATAAAGAAGTATGATGATTTGAAAAAGTAAAACACTTGGAATGTTCGAAATTTTCATGTAATCTTTATACTTAATATGCAATTTACATGCAATATAAATAGTTTAAAACATTTTTTTTTTATTAGAATGTATTGCTGTGTCACTTTCTAAAATCATTCCCAACACTTTTTTGTATTCACCAAAATTTGGCATCGATTAAAGAATTGCTAAGCACAATTTTTTAAGGAAGTTGAATTTAAAGGTTTGTTAATAATATCCTTCGTTTGTCTTAAGGAATATCTCAAATAAGAGAAAAATTTGTAACATTTGTACAAAATAAAGCATTCAATATTTCTTTAAACATGGAATCTATTTAAAGATTCAACAAATCCATATATCTTTCTTTAAAAGCAAACTCAAACTTTATTAAAAGTATATTTTCTGATTCAAAATTACAGTTTTTATCTAAGTGTGTTGTAAAATTTGGTATAAAAATGGTTAAAAATTCGTCTGAAATATGGGTTTTGTCAGCAAATATAACTTATTGTACGTTGTCAGAAAACTCATTGTTATTCACAAATAAAAAAACTAATTATTATCTATACATTTCTGCTGAATATAATTTAAATTATCAATCAATTATTTCTTTTCATTTTATTAACGTTTTTTTAGGAAAAAAACTCCTATCACAACATACTGTTTTCTTAAAACCCATCCCATATTTTTTCGTGATATAAAATGTATAGTTTTATAATACTTAAAAACAGTTTCGCGCATCAGAAATATTATAAGCTGGTTTGTTTGTGTTTAGTTTGCTAAATGTTTTTCGAATAAAAAATCATTGAAAGAGCAATCTTTTGGCAGTTAAATTTTAGCTAGGCAATACAGTTTTACTTTCTTAATTCCAGCTTTAAATTGTTGATATTATTGACAATGCTAAACTTATTTTACTTTTTCAAATAACTTAATCTAGATAGCTTTGATTTATCTGTTTTAAATAATTTTTAACTTAAATTAAGTTTATATACAGAACGTCGTTTATCCGAAAGTATATTATCCAGAGCTTCAAATATCCGAACCAGTTTTTTTTTTGTCAACTACATGTATATGAATACATTTTCGAACAGTGCAATATTCAACAGTTGTTTCGCGTGAGGTCAAAAGTGACGGGAAAGCCCAAGGTCAGGGATATTTGGGGAATTTCAGATTTAGAAGGTGAAAAAGACTTCAATGACGACCACAGGAGGAGATTATTATCGATTTTATCCAATCGATTCCAGGATTTCGAGAGAGCGATGAAGAAGATGTAGAGACCTGGATGGCATGTGATGCAGAAGACTGTGGATTTTAAATGCTAAATGGTGATGAATTGTGACTTCCGTGCAAGAAGAACCCGACCCTGTCAAAGATAAAACGTATGAAGACGAGGACAACAACAACGAAAATTGCAAGGGTCCATCAAATGGTAACGCGTTTTCTGCGTTAGAGACAGCTATGCAGTGGTACAAACAACAATCAGAATGCGGTCCTACTCAATTACTGTTACTCAAGAGAATCAGAGACTTTGCAGCGAAAAAACGGTGTCCAATGGTACAGCGTAAAATAAGTGATCATTTTCCAAAATAAAGGTAAAATTGCGACATTTTGCACCTATTTTGCTTTTTCTTCTAGCATGTTTCCCCCATATGATTGATTTTCAATATTCGTATAGTGTCCGGTTTCATATACTGCATAGATCGTTTTCAGTTTTCGGTTATCCGAACGATCGCATATCCGAATGGTGTCCGGTCCCAATTGATTCGGATAAATGACGTTCTTGTAATAATATGTTTTATATTTATTTTCATTTCCTCTGTTAATAAAATTAGTTTTGTTTTTCTTCTTCCATTTTTATGGTGTAGTTTTCTTCTTTTTTTAAAAAAATCTTTTAAAAAGAATTAAAGATTACCTCACTATTAAAAAAGCTATTTTTCAGTTATTTCTTACACGAACAATTTTAATTTTTTTAAATTTTGATTTTTGATATTTTAAATAACATGGAATGAAGTGAATTTTATCAATTCAAATTTCAAATAAATTTACTTCTAAATTATACACTTTTACTGTGAATCATTTTCTGAAGATTGAATTATGAAAGTTTATTGAAAAATACGTTTATTTCATACGTCATTAATGCATTCAGACAAAAGTTTTCAATTCATAAGTGCATGACCTTTATTTTTGATGAAAGCAGGGAATTTCATATACATGGTATATACATATTAAATTGTGCGTGTGCTTGTGTGAGTGTGTCTTGAAATTATTCATACCAAGAACTCTTATCCTTTGTGTAGAAAACGTTGCTAATATTTAAATATTTCTTCTTTCAATAGAGTTGGGAAGAAAAATTGAGTTGTGTATACCAAAGAATAAAAGCGGTTAACAATCTGAAAAATTACGTTTTATAATACATTGGTTCAAGGATACCAGATATAAAACATCTGCATATTCTTTTTCATTAATTTAAAATTTTGTCCTCGTCGAATTTTCTTCCATACAATCCCAAAAATAACAGAGAATCATTTTTTATATTTTGATAGAACATGTGGGAATTTCCATCGAATTCCCATTCCTCTTTATCAGTCAGCCGTATATCGCTGTTTATTGCATAAGGATAGATGTATTTCGTGGTGAAAGTGGCTCTCATTTCAGCGAACAGAAACACGGTGTCAGACTTCAGTATAAAATTCCCACAAGGTCGTCCATCGAATGGCTCGCATCGTGCTAAGAAACACGCTTCAGTCCCTAACACATAAGAGTCTTGGAAAGTTAAAGGCATTGATGACACTCCAAAATAGTAGTTTTCATTCATACTTTCTGACTCATAAGTCAGCGAGCAACAGAAGGCCTTCGAACAAAGTCCAAAACTTCCAGAGGTTCCTTCCAGTTTGCGAAACTCATATCCACGCACACTAGTCAGTTGGCAGCGATAATCTGTCAGATCCTCAGGTAGAGCTCCAAGAACATTGAGGCCACATTCTTTTTGAAAATTTCGAGGCTCTTCTTCTTGCAGCTCAGTGACTTCATCATCATCCAGGTAAAAAAACTTGGTGTTCGGTGGCTCGATGTTTCGCAAATCGTCTGTAGGTGACTTTGGAACATTTGAGATCAAAAGTTTACTTCGGCCGTCAGGGTTGTCAGTGTATACCAACACTCCTCTGTCAGGTGAGTAAATTCCGCTTCCTACAGACCCCGTTCTGGGTTCGTGGACATTAGCTGCGATGATATTAACTTTGTAAGTAATTGACCAAGCCTGCTGTAAGGGGATGGCAAAGAATACCAGAGGGGTGTAATCGAACCAATACGTTGGAAATACCAAACTAGTCACACCTGATTTTTCAATGCCTTTGACGGAATCATAAAACATGGTATCAAAGTTTATATCTATGGTAAAGTTACCAAAATCAGTTTCAAAATAAGTGTTTCGGAAAATTTTAGGAACGTTGATATCCTCTTCGAAAAATAGGTATCTTTTATAGTACCTAACAATCAAATTTCCTTTTCCGTCGAATACTAACCCCGTGTTAAAATTGAAATTACCCCCTCCCGGACAACTGTTTCCGTTTGTAACGCAGTAATCAGCGTTGTATTCATCACAGGAGTTTTTGATTTCACATTTTTTAACATCAATTTCATCTGCAACGACATATAAACCATAATTTTTTGCTATACAGCTCAAATTTCTTAAAACAGGTCTGTTCTCGTATTCTTCTTGATCACAAGGATTCGCTGATTCTGTTCTCGGATCGGGAATATCTTCACCATAGTTTATAAACCATGTTGGGTCGTCGAGATCTGTGGAATACAAACCTTCTTCTGGGAACACGATGAGATCAACATCCTGTAAAGTATTTAAATAATGTTAATGTTTGCATCATGTAAATATAAGATTTTTAATAATTTAAAAGCTTCACAAACATTTATAATAAAACACAGCACTCAGATCACACCCATTTCAATCAGATGGCAGCTTTCTCCAGTAACATAACTGAAAGAGTGAGCAACGGAGTTACACTATATGCGCGCATCGAGTATTAACGAAATTAGGGAAAAGACTAGGAACTATTGCCAATGTTAGGGAAAGGACTCAGGAACTATTGCCAATGTTAGGAAAAGGACTCATGAACTATTGCCAATATTAGGGGGGGGAAAGGCCAGGATATTCCCGAATGTTAGGAAAGGATTCAGAACTTCCAGTTGGGAAACTAAAACTGCCAATGTTAGGGAAAGGATTCAGGAACTATTGCCAATGTTAGGGAAAGTACTCAGGATTATTGCCAATGTTAGGGAAAGGACTCAGGATTATTGCCAATGTTAGGGAAAGGACTCAGGAACTATTGCCAATATACCAAAGTCACAACAGCAAAAACGTGCGTGAAAATGTGAATAATATCCATTAAAGGCAATGTCAAGTTATCCCAGATTCTAACAGGACATGGAAATTTTAATAGCTATTTATCTAGATTTAATTTAATTGGTAGTGATATTTGTTCTTGTGGTCAGGATGCTGAAACTGTGGAACATGTATTGTTGTATTGTAAACTTTATTTCTGTAAAAGAGAAAATTTTAGAAAGGAGTTGAAACGTTTAAGTATTTCCTGGCCACCTGTTTTGTCTTTGTTGGTTAAATGTACTGAGAGCCTAAATGTCTTAAGAAAATTTGTCTACTGTATAGATTTTTAAAGTTTTGTATTTATTGGTACCTCCCTTTTTATATTTGTGTATTTCCAATCTTCCTTTTTATTTTTGTTTGTCTTGTTTGTTGTTTTTCTCCTTTTTTTTTTTTTTTTTGCTTTCTCCAAATTTGTTTTGTTAGTTTGATTTATTGAGTTACCACTTTAATTTGTAACCTTCATATTATGCATTAAGGAGCATGAGGAGTTTTGCAAATAAATTAAATTAAAAAAAAAAAGGAAATGTCGTATGAGTGTTAATCGTTTTCTATTGTCACCGTTATCATTTCAATAAATGTGTTTGTTTTTTTAGTGATTTAATTCACATTCTGCTGTCATTCAAATTCTCATCCATATACAGGGGTGATAAAAAAATGTATCCACACTTTAAGGCTGGATAATGTGTTAAAGTCATAAGAGTTTGAGAACGCATTGGCTATAGGGTTAAGGGGGTCTGGCACATCCATAGGAGGCCATGTTAAATTGCGTAAGTTTACGTACCTTTTTCTCAGAAACTGTGAACTTCTTATGGATAAAATGTTTACAGTAGGTTATGTGTAATATGAACAAAGCTTTAACGAAGTTAAGTTTAAATTTAAACTTAATTTAATTTTTATTTAATTTTTGTTAAAAATTAAAGTAATTATGAATTTTTTTTAAAAAAATGTCCAATTTTTTTCTCTAAAATTTAGCTTAAAAAGCTTTATTTAAAAATGTTTGATAGATGTATCTAATGACTCCATTACAATGTGTAAACATGTTAAAAGTATGCTCACTGAAAATTTGAGAATTATGTAATAAGTAGTTTTTGAGAAAAAGGTACATAAAGTGGAAAATATTACATTTTGAGAAAACAGGCCTTAAAGTAAAAATTTGTAATTTGTTGAGCATTATTTTTTTTTGGTACTTTCCAGAAGCAAAGGAAGCCTTTTCTTTACCCTCTGCGTCTATTAAAGACTTTTCTATTTTTATATTCGTTTATTTATTTTCATTATTTTTAACAATTTTGAGATGAAAGACAAGATGCTTTCGTTGGGCTAAACGAATCCTACGTGCATCTAATTTTTTTGAAGCATGACTCACTATTATAACTTGGATCAATATCACAACGGTTTTAAGATCATTAATTTTGCTACATGACTAACACTGAACTGTCCAATAGCCATATTTATGACTAATTTTAGAGTTTCTAATTCCACAAATGTTGATCTTGGAATCACTGACAATATGTTATTATTAACGCCATACCGTGCACTCATACACTCTTTTGGGGGGATAAACCCAATATACTCTAATTTTTCCACTTCAACATCTTATGGATTCGTGCTCATCAAGAACTTATGCACTTAGCAGAGCTCGTTTGATTTGAAGCTTCATTTAAAAAATAAATAAAAACACAACTAATTACCGTATTTTCTCATATCATATATCATTTTAAACAAAAATACTTAAAATTATAGAAAATATTAAAAAAAAAAAATGAAAATCGATAATTTTTCAAACATTTATGTGCCAGGTCCTCTTAAGTTGTAAGAGATGGTACTAACAGTTGGCATTAGTTTTTTGACATGTTCATCGATAGTTCTGCAACAGAATGGCGTTAGTGTTTCAGTTGGGAAAGCGAGACCCTGGAGCAAGTACTTCTGATTTTCGAGCAGCGAAAAAGCATTTTGAAATGGTATTTAAAGTTCTAGAATATCAGTGAAATGCAACGACATTAGAAGCAATAATATGGAACAGAACCCCTCCAACATTCTAAAGAATTGCTCTTCTGCACGATAAGTTTGAAACTGATAGAACAATAATGGATGTGCATAAGGGACGATCAGGCTGACCACGCACGTCAACAAGCGAAGCGTCTTCTGTTGCAGTGTAAAATTCCTTCATACAGTCACCAAAAAAGCGACATCATAACGTGCACGTCAAATAGGCGGAGTAGGGTGAACATAGGCTGTATTTTACACAGAGCAAGATGATGCTCCACCCTACTACCATAGAGATGCACGTGCCTATCTGGATAATGTTGCACCGGGTAGTTGGATTGGACGAAGGGGTCCTAAGGGGGTTCCTGCACGTTTTCCTGATTCAAGGTATCCGACTCCGTTCGGAACCATGATTTTAAAAAAGCGCATAAATGGATAACACTGTCACTTAGATTAGAATGATATTAGATAATTAGATTAATTAGATAATCACTTAGATTAGAATGTATGTATAAAATTGTTATAAAGACACACACACACACATTTTGACAAAAAAAATTATTTAAATACAATATTTCGGCATAAAATTAACTTAGAATAACCTTTTTTTTTTAAAATGCTCGCCTTTTGTGAAAAATGCTTCTATTATAATAATACACATGGGTGACAAAATAATACGAACACCTATGAAAGAGGAGAAATGCTTTATTAATGGGAGTTGGACCCCCCTTTTACTGAAATTACAGACTGTAGCCCACGTGGGATGGACGCATAGGGTCATGAACAACCAAAAGGAATATGAAGCCATTCTTCTTTGGGAAAAAGGGCTCCCAATGCCGAAATCGTAGATGGTGGGGGGGAAACGGCACGGGTTTTTTAACCAAAAATCTCCCCAAAAAATTCAAAAAATTTTTAAATCAGGTGACTGAGGGGGCCCAAAAAAATGACCACGTCCCCCATGCTCTGCAAACCATTCTTGCACGATTTTAGCTCTGTGGATAGGAGCGTTGTCGTTTGATAAAATGGGCATTCTCCCGGGAAAAAAAAGTCTGTACAAATGGATGCACCTGATCCCCAGGATATCGACATAGTGGGCAACGAACCTTGCCATGCAGGAGTAACAAGTGGCCCCAGACCACCCAAGCTATCGCTCCCCATACCATAAGGGACCCACCTCCATGCTTCACAGTCGGCATGATGCATTCAGGAGCAAATGCTTCTTTGGGTGTTCTCCACACATAAACTCGTCCGGTGATCTGGAATAGGAGAACGTTGATTCATCCGACCAGATGACTTGATTTGCCACTGTTGTAGGGTCCACTGTCTGTGTGTTCTACACCACTGGCGTCGCTGTAAGCATGACGTGCTGTTACCAAAGGTTTACGAATTGCAACTCTTCCATACGAGTTCGAAGCATGCAGTTCCCTTTGGACGGTTCTTGCTGAAATAGGGTTACGAAGATGACTATTCACCTCAGACGTTATTTGGATAGCGATTGCTTGCGCTTTCGGGCCACTATGCGGGTTAAGACTCTTTTATCCCTCTCGGTAAGCTTTCTTTTCCGTCCACTGTTGTGCTTGCCAGACGCCACATTCCCGCACTTCTTGTATGCTGTCATAACGGCAGATACAGTACTTTGCACGCCCCAAATAATTAGCTGTTTCCGTCACCGAGCAACCAGCGCACCTCATTCCAACAATCATACCTTTTTCGAACTCTGACAGGTCCGTCATTATTGCGTTTTTCAGAAATTACAATAGACGCGTGCAACACCTATTGCAGCTGTTGAGCGACTGATACATTACCTTTCGAATCCGCTAGGCGGCGGACTGCAACGCAAAATGACATGCGCGCTGTGCGTCTTTGAAATGGGCCATGCCATTTTCGCGGTGTTCGTATTATTTTGTCACCCATCTGTATTTTGCCTGTATATAGCTCAGACCTCTGTACAGAGGTTCAACTACGATTTTTTGAAAAATTCACATTATTTTCAGAGTTACAACCCATTGAAATAATTATCGGCGTTTCTTTCTTAAAATTTCTCCCCTCTGTTGTCGTAAAACAGGGATAAACCCACTTCTAAGTTATATATTTAAAAAAATTCTAGTTGAGCCTCTGTACAGAGGTCTGAGCTATAGATAGGCAAAATATTATTATAATAGAAGCATTTTTCACAAAAGGAGAATATTTTGAAAATGGGTCATTCTATGTACATTTTTTGTCAAAATATTGTACTTAAATAATTTTTTATTGTAATACTATTCTTAAAGCAATTTTATATACATTTTCTAATCTAAGTGACACTAAATATCATAAATATTATCCATCTATACGCTTTTGAAAAATCACGGTTCCGAACGTAGTCGGATCTCTTAATCCCAGTTATGTTTTATTTACGGGGTTACCTCAAGAACGTGGTGTACAAGAAACCCTGCACACTAGAGTAACTGCGCTGTGAAATTGAAACAGCAAGTCAGGCAATTTTTGAAGCTACTCTGAAAGATGTTACCAACAATGTCTGTAACACAATGACCTATAACACTTTGAACACTTATTATAAAACTTATCATAACCTTTTCCCTTTTATTCAATGTAATACTTATAATAATACATAATTTTCTTCATCAAAGTGTGTGTATGTATACCCATGCATGGTTATAAAATGGAGAATACAGGTGTAACAAAACACAATATCTGAAAAAATGAAGCAAAAAACAATTGTATGAGAACTTCAATTCTTTGAAATGATATAAAGAACATGAAGTGATGCTTCAGGTCAACAATTTGGATGCATGTAAATGACAAAAAACTGATTCTTTGGAAATAATACAGGATATTTAATACAGTGTGGTGTAGTCCCCCCTCCACGAACTAAGACTATTTAACATGGATGTAATGAGGTTATCGATGAATCTTTTGGAAATACTGTTCCACTCTTAATGAAGGACGATTTATAAGTCTTGGCAATAGCAAAGAGATCCTTGGTCTTTGCAGAAACTCGTCATCTGAGTGCGCCCCAAACATGCTCGATTGGGGTTAAGATTAGAAAAGCACACTGGCCATTCCATAAGCTGTATTGTTACAGCTTCAAGAATGTTCTTCACAAAATGAGCTGTACGAGGTCTGACATTATCCTGTATTAAAAGAAAGAAATCTCTAATGGCTACAGCTTAAGGTTTGACACGGGATCTTAGGATCTTGTTTGCATAGCTTTGGGCCATTAAATTGCCCTTCCGAGTGATATGCAGATCAGTACGTCCAACTATGCTGATACTAGATCATACCATCAAACCACCTAGTCTGTAATATTATCTTTCTTGGACGATATAGGGTTATTTCAAGTGTACCTTGTGACATCTCTCGCGTTCTTCTTCTAACATAACCACTACGTTCTTTGACGGCCACGATTAATGGCAAAACTTTCCAGCCAAACCCAAAGAAGTGAAAACGAAGCATAGATGCAAATAAGATAACCCTTTTAAAAAGGATAGAAAGTTTAGTGAGCAGGATGGCAATTTAGAAGCTCAGTTCGGAAAAGATAGAGTGTGGATCGACGGCTTAGAATCAAGACGCCCACCTCGCCAATCTATACAAGGTACATACCATTGTACTACCCTAGGAGAAAGATTTGGATTAGCCTGGACATTGAGTATTCAACCAAGGTAGGGAGAATATATTCTGAACGCTAGTATATTATTGAAACGAGATTAGGTGGGTCTAATATATTTATATTGATAAGTGATCTAATTGCGCGATCTGAGTTAGTTAAAACTGCGTACTTTGGTTTATTCTCACTTAATATATAAGTTTGTTCGATATCTAAGTAATTTAAGTTAAATTCTTAATAAAAGTCATATTAAAAATTATAGAATGTCTCATCATTCCGATAATCCCCCCTCTAACTTACACGGAAACCCACGACATAGCTATCGAACGATGGCTATGTCGAACCTTTCCTACCCCCAAAACATGTTTGGCATCACACTCCCAAATCAGCGTTTCTTAAACTGTGGGGCGTGATAACTGTACGAGGGGCGAGGGCCCATTGAAAGTAAAAACAAAAGATTATTCCAAAAATTATTAATTTTCTAGTAAACAAACAAAATGCTTTCTGATATAATAAAATATAAAATGCACATTTACACGCATATAATACACTCTTAATAGTATCATTACCATTAAAGTATCGTATTGTCACCCAAAACAATCGTGTCTATAAAATTTCAGTTTAACTGAATGTTTTTAAAAGGGAAAAAAAAATTTTTTTCAAGTTTTGACAAAAGTCGTAAAAAGGGTTGCTAAGTCGCCAACTTGGTTTGGTATTTTAATTTTTTAAAAAATTGGTTTTAATCAATTAATTTTTATTAATTATAATTAAATTATTGTATTGTCCCCAAAATAATCATGTATAAAAAAATTTAAATTTTTTCCAATTGAGAGTTTTAAAATGTATTTTATTAACGATTGAAAATTCCACCAAGATAAATAAATATATATAGAGAGAGTATGAGTTAGTAGTAGGAATTGAGAAATAGTTCAAATTTTTGACCACAAAGGAAAAAGGGTTTGTAAAATTTTTAAAAAAGGGGAAATCATTAAAATGTATTCAATTACAGAATATGCTCAATATGTGCTCCATTGACAACAATAACGTGTTGAAGACCCATTATAGCGTTTTCAATAGTAGCGCGAAGCAACTAACGAGAGATTTCAGCCACATGGCATATAATGCTAGCTTTCACATCAGGTAAAGTCCTAATTCCTCCTCTCTACGAACACGGTCTTTAGAAATCCCCATAACCAGGGAAAACACAGGGGTTTAAAATTTATGAGCGGGAAAGGGTTTTGCATTCGGAAAATATTTGGGTAGTCATGATTATCGCCAAAGTTAGAACTAAGCAGTGCTTTTATTTGGCGCCTAATGTAGAGTGGCTCCATATCGCATAGAGATACTGGTTTGAAAACAATGTCGTTCTTGTAAAGTAGGAATGATTAATGATGACAAACGTGCGCTGAATGATTATCTGGCTATGATTACAAGTTTATATAGAGGTTTTACGAATTGGCATAAGGAATATTTGATAAAAGCCACCTGGTGATCAAAATTTGTACTAATTTTTTGTTGTTGCAGAAATATTTTTCCCCATGGCCCATATAGCATATATTGCAAGTTTCATCAAAATCTGATGAGCGTAACAGGTTCTACAGGCACTTTGAATAGTGTAACTTTAATTATAACCATCCGGTATACAAATACCACAGTCACACGCTCCCTTACCTAGTGAGTCGGTGGGTAGGCGAACGAATGATACAGTTGTTATGGCGAGCGAGTGAGTTGTTGTTGTTGTGTCATTTAGACCTGACGGCTTGATCGCTGTGTCATGCGGGTTTGACTGTTTGTTTTTGCTGCGTCATGTGGGTCTGACGGCTTGCTTTGCTGCATCATGCGTATCTGACGGTTTTGGGTTGCCCTTGTGGCGGATAGATGGCGCCACAACAGCTACATTAAGGTTGCTTTTTTTCAAAGTTCTGCCAGGCTCACCAGAACGCAGCACCGATGCTCCGTAAGCACATAACTTATCGCTGAACCAAAATGATCACTTCAGTCCGGAGGCTATTACCGGTTTATACAGATACCACCGCTACTCATGTAAGGAGAAACATACCAAGTTTTTTTTCTACTACAAATGTTCGGTGTGTGATCCTCTTGTTACACGGCATATGTCCAATCTGTGATCCAGTTCATTTCATATATTTTGTAGCATCACTCTATCAATGGGTTTATTCCCCTTATTTCGGGGCCCCTATATGATCCCTTTTCAAACTACTTTCTGTACCGGTATCCGTCCTTCTATTTTCACCTCATCTGTCATAATTTCTTTTTTGTCAACCACGACCTATAAGTTTCCAATCCAAACTGGGTCGGCATTCAACTCTTTAAGTAACTGCACAAATACTTACTACTCGTCCTTTGTTATTTGTTGTGTCAACTGTAAATAATACGACTTGAAATTTAATTTAAAAAATTCATACCGTTTCTTAAGGCATTCCAAGCTCACAAGCAGCAACTCTCGTAGATTTCCGTGCACTTCGAACTAACCTCTGTCTCACCCTCTCCACTGCTTCTTTCGAGACGCTTGGCCTGCCGCTACTTTTACACAAGCAACATATTTCATTAAATTGATGATACCATCGCACTTTGTTGGGTGGTGCTTCTTTTCCGTAGCGATTTCCAAATGCATAAACTGAAAAAAACCCGTGCCTAGTCCAATACACAAAAACTCTTCTATGTCATTGGCACCATGTTTGGATTTCAATCACAGCGATCTTGAATGGGCTGTTGATCATTAATGGAAAAAAAACTTGGTGTATTTCTCTTTACTTTCATGTATCACGTGCTGTAATATATGCAGTAGTTTCTCGATAATATTATTTTTTTAAAATCGGGTCCATCATTCGTATTCCTCCTGCATATCAATCTGAACTGAACTCAGTGGCGCAACAGCCCATGAGGGCCAAGGCCTATTGTGTCTATCTTAGTTTACGTGAGCTTAGGCGGTGTGGTGCATGTAGAGATGTTTCGGTCAAGTGGTCAGTGTGACTCGAAACCCCCAGTGTTCAGTTCCCAAGCAAGCTTGATACTCATTTGTCGATCCACTAAAGAAATGAAAGGCTGAGTCGACCTTGCACATCCCGGGTATTTGAATCCGAACCTGTGGCATGGAAGCGCGATACACTACCCCTCTGCCGCTGGCTTCATATATCAATCAATGACTTTAATAAAGCTCGGTATTTCTTTGAGGCAATGTTCATAGTAAAAATATTCGGTTTTAGTGAAACAGTAGTTGATTTTTGCAAAATAGGGATTCTTTTTCTAACTGTAGTCCATTAGCTTGTAAAATTTTTCACGGGTTATTTCTTACTCGCTCATTAAATATGACTACAATAAAATGTTTTCTAAGCATATTTTTCCTTCAAATAAAATCCTTAAATATGTAGCTTAATAAAAGTGTTGACTTTCTTATATTTAGTACTGTAATTTTACCTCCCTAAAAATAATTTTAGTCTAAAAACGAGGACTTATAAATTTTAAAAGCTCATTAAATGCTTTTGCAATTTTCATGATATAAAATATAGATAGATATACAGTATGAGCTTTACGAGAGAAATGTGTCCATTGAATCTGGATTCCTTACTATTAAATGTTACTTGTTTATTATTAGCAATGTTTACTAGTATTAAATGATTAAATTTCAGAACGTCCCTAAAGAAAATTATCTGCTCGTCACTAGTATTGAAAGGCTAAGTAAATATAGGTATGTATCTGTATGCTAAAACCATTTTGATTAAATCAATAATTTACTCTGACACAAAAGAAGTCATATTATTCTAACAGTTGAGACGGGCTCACGCGTCTTTTATTTAACATAACCTCTGGGTCCTTTGGTGGCCAAGATTAATGGCAACTCTTTTCCAACCAAAACTCAAGAAGCGAAATGTGAACAAGAAATGCAAATAAGATAGCTTTTAAAAGAACAGAAGTTCAGTAAGCGAGATGGCAATTTGGGGAATATTATGTCTGGAAGAGATACAAGCGTGAATTGACAGCTTATCGTAAAGTTACCTGGAAACCCAGCCATTGCACGCGCGCCCAGACGTTTCCATATAAAGATTGAAGTTAAGTTTGGATTAAGGTAGGACTGATTATTTGATATTAGGACTTGTAATATTATTAGAAGTGAGAGTAGGCGGATAATATAATTATTTAGAGAAAGTGGTCTAAGTTACGCGATTCGGTTTAACTATAATTGTGTGTTGTTCATTTTATATTCTCACTAATTAAAATTTATCTAAATTGTTAGACATTTAAGTTCTATTCTTAATAAAGTCATATTAAGAATTTAAAATGTCTATTCCTTTTACCAACCCTACACCTCTAGCTCACTCTGACAATCAAAGATACGGTCACCAAAGGGGGGCGGTATCATTGAGTATTCCTTTAGAATACTACCCAGTAGTTAAAAAGAAATCCATCCAGTTTTTTCCTTCAAATTAAAAAAAAAGTATTTTTGAAAGGCATAGGAATTGATTAAATCTAAAGACAAAAATTTTCACTTAATATAAAAAATCGGGTATAATCTCATTTCCAAATCAAAAAACATTCCAATAGGAATAAAAGTTAGTGTAGGACATTTATTTTTTATGACAAAATTAGAAAAATTCATTTATTACATGACTTTTTTTTTATTTTAACAGCAAAAAAATTAAAAACCCACCATTTGGGAAAAAAGTATAAGAAACAAAATTATGAAACGTATTATATATGCGCAAAAAATTAATTATATGCTATTTTGTATAGAATTTTAAAAAAATTACATGCGATATTAATGAACGGAAATTTCTCAATTTTGAAATAATTTTGAGTTGCATATGGACTTATTTTAACGTAAAACTAATACAATTTTAATGCTGTCTAAAAACGCTCGAAGCTAAACACTTCATTTATATTCTTGCAATGGCTAGTATTAAAAGGAGAAATTAATATAGCCAAGATATACTTTTCTATTATACAAATATTTTACATCAATTAATTTCCTAACTTTTAATTATGCGTATGATTTAAAGTATTTCAAATATGCTACAATTTTAAAAAATTTTCTCCAATTCTTACATTACATAAAGTTTACTGTAGGAAAACTAGTTCACACATGATATTCATGTTACTTAGAACTTAAAAAAAATAAAACTGCACGTTTCCAAATGTGGTGTATACATCCTGTGAATTTTACATTGTTTAGATAAGTACTAAAAATTCAAAAAAGTAATTTTTTTACAAAAGTTTAAAATACCATACAAAAATTTATTCTTTTATTTGTGCTTAATCTGCATACAAATGTACGAAGTTCAAAATGTTCTAAAAATTTGCAATCCAAAAGAAACAGATTGATTTGTTTAAAACCAAAAAGCACCCTTTCAAAAAGTAAACATTTATTTATTTATTTTGAAAAAGTCTTCAAATTGGTTCATTATTATTATTATCAAATCTTTTTGCGTTTGTATCTTCAATTTTTAATTTATAAAATTCTTGAATTAATATTCAGCATCTTTTTTTGTTTATTTAAGTACACAATTTTCTTAAAGAATTTCAAAAATCTTACGTTCTCTGCTGCTACTTTTGCAGCTTTGTCGTACTTTTCCAAATTTTTATTGATAACATCTTCTCCAGAATAGGACGAGTCTTCTATCTGAAACTGAACAATTTCAAAAACAGCTGCTCTGTAAGAATTCTCATCTACACTCAAACTGATATCCACCATAAACAGCAGGGTGAACAGTAAAAACCTTTTCAAATCTAAAAATAAATTGCAATAAAAGAAGAATTTTTAAAAATTCAGTATACATATATAATCAAAAACACACGCATAATGTTAATTAATACCAATACAACAACAATAGTGTTACACACGCAAACAAGTATTTCAAAAAAAAAAATTATTTCAGAAAATGTTTTAATTTTCCCTTTAAAATGTAATTATTTTCAAAATAATATGTTTATGTAATGGTTATATTTTCCATGTCTTTATCTTTAGAGAAAAAGTCCCTCAGGATGAGACCAAAAATCAATGATTAAATAAATGCCCCCTTTGTGTTTCAGGCACTGAAAGTAAATTTAAGTATACAAATTGAATGTTTATTGTATGAAACTACAGAAGTTTCTATTTTAGAAACTCTTTAATTATCAGACAGTTAAGATAATGTATTTTGAAATTAATCGTGTCATTGTTTTAAAGTTAAATTAAGATGTAAAACGAACTTGGAGCGAAATGTTCTAATTTTCATGGAAATTTGTGATGCAGTGTTATTTATATATCCTTTTATTATAACGTGTCTTTAAAAGTTTTAGGAGTTTTCTCATGTGGCCGTGTTTTTCCCCTTTCTCCTGTCTCAGCTTTGAAAAAGGCGCCTTGGTGCCATTTTGATGCTGTTTGAAAAGAATCGTTGCCAAGGTGTGGCCAAAATAGGATCTTACCATTTTTTTCAAGCAAATTTTTTCATTTGTTTAATTTTTTTAAGTCCCTTGGAAAAAATTTGGGGGTGGGAAGGAATATTTAAAAACAGCTAAAAAATTTTTTTTTGGGTCAAAGATGAAACAATTCTTTAGATAATTATCTCCTCTTTTTTAATAGACTTCAGTGGTAAAATATCTTCTCGAGTATTCCATAGAAGTCCTATCACTAAGTTCGAGTGGTTTTGTAAACTTCGTCGGTCAGGGAAAAGTTTTACAATAAATATTGGAGGGCTTATTTTTCTACTGTCGTATTTTAATTACACACCGCACAGCTAATATAGACAGATAAAAGAATTAACTGTAATTACATTTAGCAAAACGTTTAACATATGGTATAATCAGATAGAACTTTTTTTTTTTTTGATTATGGTACCCAAAAAAAATTTTTACGGGGGGGGGGGCCGGGTCGAAAGCCCAAATTTTTGGGATCATGCTCCAAACGACGCCCAACAATTCTTTTATTTTTGATTTCGGGAAAAAAAACAATACAAAATTAATTTAAAAAAAACAGCATTAATTAATAAAAAAAATTTTTAAAAAAATACATAATTAAATTTAGTAATAAAACATAAGATTATAACCAATCGAAAGAAAATAAGGGGTAGGGAGGGCCCGGACCCCTAGACCCCCCTTTTTTCCCCATTGATTATAAGCCAAATTACATATAAATCAAAAAAGGAGCTGCTCCATACGCTTGAGTGAAATCCAGGTATCAGTCATTGATAAAAGAATGTTGCCAGATACAACTTTTATAATACATTTTGAAAACCAAGTTAATTATTGGTGAAAACAGGCATATATATATAATGACACACACAAATGCATATATAATGGCATTGTTTTTTCTGCGACTCCAGATCTACCATAATTTTTATTTTGAAAAGTACTTATTAAATCTTATGTTGCGTATATAGGTTTTTTATTGATAAATGAGTTAAATTATGTTTTAGAAATAAGCATCTGAAATTTATTCCGGTTTTTGCTAAGTTCATCAAATGAAATTTAATTAAAATAACTGCCTAGTTTGTATTGTATCAAGTATGTGTTATTTGTGTCCATTCTAGATTTAAAAAATCCGATAAAAAGGTTACCAGAAACGATATAACATGTACTGAAAACAGTTAATAGTGAAATTTTTCAAAAGAAAAAAAGTAGGCATAAAAAATAATACAGAAATAAAATTCTTTACTGCAAAACAAAGAAAAAAGAATAAAAATATGTTTTAGAAATCAAGGTGTATAAAGATATATTGATCATAAAATACACAGTCTTATATATATACTTAGTATAAAGACAATTAATTATACGACCAGAATTTACCCTCTAATATGATATCTGAAATTTAAATACAAATTTACATCTGACAAGTAAAAGCAATTTGTAGAAGTATGCTTTTTAATAATTTCTGATATAAAAATTTCGCTCAGTAATAATATAATGGAACTAAATAAATTAATTTCTAAACGAGGAATCAGAATATACTTTAAAATAATGCCACAAAATTTTCAAATAAAGGTATTTACACTATTATCAAAAACGTAATGGGTGAAGTAGGTACTCGACTAAATGGGAAACGTGATTTAAAAAGCGCATAAATGAAATTTATGATATTTAGTGTTTAGAATACATGTTTTTGTTTTAATGACATTTTGACAAAATTATTTAAATAAATATTTGGAAAATGGACTTGAATAAACTTTTTTCAAAAATGTTCTCTTGTAAATACTTATTATAATAATATTTTGCCTATATATAGCTTATACCTCTGTACAGAGGCTCAACTAGAATTTTTGAAATATATAACTTAAAAGTGGGTTTATCCATATTTTACGACAACAGAGAGGAGCAATTTTAAGAAAAAAACGCCAATAATTACTTAAATTAGTGGTAACTCTGAAAATAATGTGAATATTTCAAAAGTCCTAGTTCAGACTCCATGGAGAAGGTTTTACTTTATCTATGCAAAATGTTATTATAATAGAAGCATTTTTATAAAAAGAGAATGTTTTGAAAAAAACTTTATTCTAAATTAATTTTTTGCCAAAATATTGTATTTAAATAATTTTTTTTGTCAAAATGTACTTAAAACAATTTTATACATGTATTCTAATCTAAGTGAGACTAAATATCATGACAATTACCCATTTATGCGCTTTTTAAAAATCACGGTTCCGAACGTAGTCGGATACCTTAAGCAATTAACTATTTGACAACTTCATATAAACAGAAAAAAGACTTGCCGTAAAATCCGGTGAATAAAGCGCCCTTTTAACACAAAAAATAAGAGCGAGATTTACGGGTGCGCGTTATATGCCGAGTATAAAAATGAGAACTTTAAAAATAAGAAAAAGAGGGGCATAGAAAAAAAATTAGACTTCTATATAGATCGAAATACAGTTTATTTAAGGTATCCAAACACGTTGAAATGGCCAAATTCTGTCAAAAAACATATTTTTTTGTTTTTTGTTTTATTGAATAGTGTTATCTTTTGGCTTTCCAAAACATCCTTTGTTTTGTTTCTACGTTACATAGAGGTCAGTTATAATCAATTTTATAAAATTAAAAAAACCGGAAGTGAGCCTGTCATCTACCGGAACTACCAAATTAGTTTTATGAGCAGTTTTTTGGAAATACAGTTTTAAAATTCTTTTAAAGAAATAATTTCTTGTCTTAAAATTTAGTGGCAAACTACATTTCTTTCAATGGTTTGGCAATAAGAGATTGTGTTTACAAAATTTTCAATCGCTTTTCACTAGCTTTTAGCTCGAGTGTTTTGATTTATTTTGCTAACGTTGGCATTCTTTTTTGCGAAATTTTAATTTTATTATTTAAATTTTGTATTCTCTTAAGTTATGGGTACACAAGTTATGGGTCTTAAGTTAAGAACAACACAAATGAGATCGTTAAAAATATCAAATCTGCACCTACTGCAAGTGAAACAAAACTTCAAAATGATTCAAAAATGTCAAGTACTGTTGAAAATGAAGATAAGAACGTAATTTTTAATTTAAAAATTTTAAGTAATGTGATTTCCATATTATGCTGCCCTGAATGTTTCGAAAATAAGATACAACTTTTTCAAGAATCTGTGTTTGGCTCAGCATCTAATATGATACTAAAATGTAAAAACTGTAAATTTTTTCAACTCCTTTGTACATCCATGAAAGTCAACACAGAATGCACAATATTAATCTTTCCTTTGTTTTGGCTTAAGAACCTTTGGGAAAAGGGGACACTCTGCTGCAAGGAAGCTGTGTTCAGTATCAATGTGAATTTCCTTCTAAGACAGCTTTCAGGTGTCTTGAGAAAAATAGAGCATGTTTCTAATAAAGTTGCATGTAAAATTATGAATGAGGCTGCAGCTGAGGTTCACAAAAATAATAATTTTGATGAAGTTATTCAATGGGGTGTGTCAGTCGATGGAACTTGGCAACGTAGAGGACACTTGTCTTTAAATGGATGTTTAGTGTCATTTTCATAGATAATGGCAAGGTTTTAGACATTGAAGTCTTGTCGAAAATGTGCAGATTATGTTCGAAAGAAACTGAAGACAGTATTTCGCATGAGTGTGAAAAACATGTTGGGTCATCTGGTGCGATGGAACCTGTCGGAGTGTATAGAATATTCGAAAGATCTGCTTAGATGAGAAAGTTGCAATATGTGCAATTTTATGGAGATGGGGATTCAAAAAGTTTTGACGCGGTTATAAATGTTTATGGTGAAAACAGCATTACAAAATTTGAATGCATTGGCCATATTCAAAAGCGTGTTGGCTCAAGGCTTCGAAAGTTGAAGCTCAAGCAAAAAGGTCTGGGAGGTCGGGAAATTAACTGATAGTTTCATCGATAAACTGCAAAATTTATTATGGTATTGTTTATCAATCTAATGTCAATAACATAGAAAAATGCAAAGTGCAGTAATTGCAGCATTTTTCATTGCTGTTCCAACAAAAACCAACCGATGCATGGCCAATGTCCAGTTGGACCCGACAGCTGGTGCAAATTTCAACGAGCTACATTTCACGGAAAGATGCATATTGATACTGGCAAGGGACTTCTACAAAAATAACTAAAATTATTAAACCTCATTATATGAAGTTTTGTGACAAGATTTACTAAATAAATGCTTACATGGGAAAACACAGAATGCAAATGAAAGTTTTAATGGCATTCTGTGGAAATTTATCCCGAAAGATATTTTTGTGGAGTTACAAACTCTAAGATTAGGAGCTCACATGGCTGTCATACAATTTAAGAAAGGTTTTCGAGGATTGTTAGATGTGTTGAACCAAGCTCAAGTTCAAGTTGGTGCCAATACTGAAAGAGGTTTTGCCCAACTCGATGAAGAGCGCGTTAGTGAATCAAAGCTTCATTCATTATCTATAGTAAAAACTTCCAGAAAAAAATAGGTCACGAAAAAAAAAGAAAATTAGCCAAAGATGAGATACAAGAGGGCATAACTTACAAATGTGGAGAATTTTAGCTTTTTATATGTATAATTTATATTAAAACAACAAGAGTTTAAACTTTAAATCCTTTTTCTCCCAAATTGTTTTTTTTTGCATAATGTATTCACGGGAGTCAGATAACTCAAAAAAATTATGAATATATTTCTATAAAACTTTTTTAACCTGGTACTTATATTGTTTTCTAGAAATGTACTAAAATATTTTTATTGTATGAATAATTTTGGGTTATGGCCGTTATTTAAATAACGGTCTTATAAAAATGCACATTTCCTATAATATTTACTGATCAGCTCTAAAATTTTTAAATTTTAATAAAACATTAAAATTTTAGTACATACTCTAGATAAATACATCTAATTTGTTTTAGTAATACTTTTACTGATATAAGTTAATTACTTTTTTCTCTAATTGCTTTGAAGTTCTTCAAAAATATTGCTAAAATTTTACTTATAATTGTGATTTTTGTGAAATTCAGATATTTTTAAAAATATATTGTTAGTTAAATGTTAGTATTTATTGGTATTCATCTCTAAAAAAAGCATTTATAATGTTTTAATATGCTATTTTTAAAAAAAGTACTTCGAACGTGTTCGGATACCTTAAAAGAAATGACATTTCTTATGAACTTAAAGGGTTGTATTTCTAGAAGTATATACTATTTTTTTAAAAGCCTGCAATAATACCTCGAATAAATGACTTCAAAACATGCGAATATTGTATAGGTGCATTACAATTTTCTTTGTAAAAAAGGGGGAGCGTGTTATACGACGAATGTATCTAAAAATTAAAAATTTCAGCTCTAAAGTATTGGTGGATTTTACGGTAAATAAAATGAATTAAGAAAAATTCTTAAAAGCAGACTTGACTTACGTGAATTTCCCATTTTCGAGCTAAAAACTATCGGATAATGTTGCTTTCTTAAGAACTTTCATTCTGCATAAAGTCCTTAAATAACATGGCTTAATAAAAGTGTCCTACATCAAATAATTATCAAATTTGCATTTCATTGACGTAAACCACAATCCTTATCATTCCAAGGACATGCAAAAAATATGCAAAAGTCATAGTATGCTAAATCATTTCAATATATTCTAACTAAAACTAAACTAAATTATTTTCGCTGATTGCAATGAGTTGAAAATTAAATATATAAGAAACATCTCGAAACATGATGGATAGTCTGATAATGGAATCCAGTATTCTGTTGATAATCTAAATAGTAAGTGCCCAATGACTCATTGAATAATATGATAGCATATATTTATAAAGTACAAAAATGTAAAATAGTCCATATAGAAATTAAATTTTTTGCTATTACAATGCATTTTTTCCATTGCTTCATTGCCACCAATTTTATTTTCAACATATGGAAACATGGAAAAATCTACACTTGAAAATTCACTATCAGAAGCATATCCGCAACAACGCAACGTCTGAGCAAATTATTGTTTTAAAAAATCCCTATTGCTCTTCTCCCCTACACACAAAAATTTTTACTAGTCATTGACTAAAGGCAAACATCCCATGTCGTAACCAAAATGTCAATTAATATCAATTTCATTTCTTGGTTTCAAAAGAGTTCATGAAATTGCATGAAATAACTAAAAGACAGTGCAAGGAAAAATAACAGCAATCCAAATTTATTAGCATTTCTTTGTTGTTAGTATATATACAAGTATGTGTGTATTATATTCCCTTTTAAGTGGCTGAAACTGACCTTACGTAGAACTTTTATTATTAGCTTTTCTTTTTCTTTTTTGAGCTTATCAAATAATTGAAAGCCAAGAATTATAATATATAAAACTTTTGATACAAATATATTTTTCAACAATCAACCATGAAATTATTGAAAATGGCTTTTTATAACCGGTGCAGTAAAAAAGGTGATGCAAATGCTAGTATCAGCCCTATGGCATTAGAGGGGACGTGGAATGCGTGCACAAAGTGCCAAAGCAACTCAAGGAGAAATTATACATTTCCAGACGCTTCCTGCGATTGAAAAAGGAAATCATAATCGCTGCACGATACCATGAGGAAGTCTTTACAACTGGTAGAACGAACTAAAAGCTTGAAAAGTGGATTATTTTGACAAATGTTGCAGAAGAGTTTGGATTTGACAAGTGTTGTTTCAAGAGTTTGGGTAAAAAAAAAAAAGACAGGTACAACTATAAAAGGGAGTAAAAAGAGACAAAAACGAGAGCGATCAACATTATTCAGCAGCTGCATACGACAACCAGATGATAGGTATCAAGATTTACTGCGGCCTGCATCCCCCGTCATCTTGGACTCTGTCTACCATTAACAGCAGCTCATCAGCGGCACCACTTACAATGATGTTAAGAACACAAGACTGGACATCTCATCAATGGAGTCCCAGTCTGTTTATACATGAGAGTAATTCCTATCTGAGCAACGATTCTCGGGACCAGTCGATACGGAGATATGTAGGGACACTGTTTCAACCCACTTACATCAGGAAAAGAGATGGCTGGGTTGGTCCTGGAGTGCTTGTGTGGGGAAGCATGATCTTCAATGAACGAACGGAGCTTCATATTTTCAAATAGCGGCTCACTTGGCGGAGATCGTTACTGCGAATGAAATTATCCTTCCACACGTACATCTGTTTCAAAGTGCCATTGGTATAAAACTTTACTTTAGTGGAAAACAATACACGTCCCACACAAGACCTGCGCTGTTGAGGAGCCTCTAGAAATGAGGACATCTGCAGAATTGTGATCTCTAATTTAAATTCCATTAAATATAAATGGGATATTATAGAAAGAGATTCCTTGTGGTAATATCATAGAACACTAGAGAATACCAGACAACTGAAAGAGATGCTGGTTGAGAAGAAAAATTCTTACCTCAAGAATTGCAGGATAATTTGGTATTGAGTATAAACAGACTTTGTCACGCAGCCATATATAGCAGTAGAGGAAATCATATCTCTTACTTAAGGACTTAGGTTCGTTGTTCTACACCCAGGGTGGGCATTAAGTCGATCGCGATCAACCGGTGGACCGCCAAGACATTTTGGTGTGACCACCTTCACTAAGACGCGCATACTAAAAGAAATATATTTGTGGAACACCAACCAGTTGACGAAGCCTCGGTGTTACAATGCATGCGACTTAATTGTGTCGCGACATATTGGGAAATGCATAATGACGCTTACACACTCTCACATTTTTAGACCATAGGGAAATACGATCACCGCGATGCCAACCGTAGAAATGGGTTTCTCCCGACAGGCCCACTAAAGGGGACAATAAACATTTATCAACTTTTCCCGCGATAATGAGGGATTGGCTACTAAAACATCATTCCACACCTCATGCTTCAGGGGGATTAGATTCTTGTATTTTAAATTTTTTGGACGGCCCCCCACGAACGTATTAAGTACATACATCGGTTACAGATTCATCGGTTTACGTATGTTCGCTGCATTAAAACGTCCTAGTTTTCAAACTCCATGGAGAAGGTTTTATTTTTATCTATGAAAAAATGTTTTTAAATAGAAGCATTTTTAAAAAAAGGGAAAATTTTTTTTAAAAAAAAAATTTTTATTCAAAATTAAATTTTTTTGCCAAAATATTGTATTTAAAAAATTTTTTGTCAAAATGTACTTAAAAAAATTTTTTATACATGTATTCTAATCTAAGTGAGACTAAATATCATGAAAATTTTTACCCATTTATGCGCTTTTAAAATCACGGTTCCGAACGTAGTCGGATTTTAAAGCAATTAACTATTTGACAACTTCATATAAACAAAAAAAGGCGGAAAAAATCCGGTGAATAAAGCCCCCTTTTTAACAAAAAAAATAAGAGCGAGATTTAGGGGTTTGGCTTTAAAAATCCGAGTAAAAAAATGAGAATTTTAAAAAAATAAAAAAAAAGGGGGGCATAAAAAAAAATTAGACTTCTATATAGATCGAAATACAGTTTATTTAAGGAAATCCAAACACGTTGAAAGGGCCCAAATTTGTAAAAAAAACATATTTTTTTTTTTTTTTTTATTGAATAGTGTTTTTCCTTTTGGTTTTAAAACATCCTTTGTTTTTGTTTCTACGTTCATGAGGTAAAGTTATAATCAATTTTAAAAAATTTAAAAAAACCCGGGAAGTGAGCCTGTCATCTACCGGAATTTCCAAATTAGTTTTATGAGCATTTTTTGGGAAATACATTTTTAAAATTCTTTTAAAGAAATAATTTCTTGTCTTAAAATTTAGTGGCAAACTACTTTTTCTTTCAATGGTTTGGCAAAAAGGGGTTGTGTTTAAAAAAATTTTCAATCGTTTTTCCCACTAGCTTTTAGCTCGGGTGTTTTGATTTTTTTTGCAAACGTTGGCATTTTTTTTTGCAAAATTTTTAAATTTTTTATTATTTAAATTTTGTTTTCTTAAGTTATGGGTAAAAAAGTTATGGGGTCTTAATTTAAAGGGAACAACACAAATGAGATCGTTAAAAATATCAAATTTTGCACCTATTTGAAAGGGTGAAAAAAAAACTTCAAAATGATTAAAAAATGTCAAGTACTGTTAAAAAATGAAGAAAGAACGTAATTTTTAATTTAAAAATTTTGGTAATGTGATTTCCATATTATGCTCCCCTAATGTTTCGAAAAAAAAGGGTCAATTTTTTAAAATTGTGTTTGGCTCCAGCACTAATATGATACTAAAATGAAAAAACTGTAAATTTTTTTTAAACCCCTTTGTACATCCATAAAAGTCAAAAAAGAATGCACAATATTAATCTTTCCTTTTTTTTGGGCTTAAAAAACCAGGGAAAAGGGGACACTCTGCTAAAAGGGGAAGCTGTGTTCAGCTATCAATGTAATTTTCCTTCTAAGACAGCTTTCAGGTGTTTTGAGAAAAAAGAAGGGGTTGTTTCAATAAATTTTTAATTAAAAATTATGAAGGGGCTGCAGCTGGGGTTTCCCAAAAAATAATAATTTTGATGAAGTTATTCAATGGGGTTTTCAGTCGATGGAACTTGGCAACGAAAGGGGGAACACTTTTTTTAAATGGTGTTTAAGTGTTTTTTTTCATAGATAATGGAAAGGGTTTTTTAGACATTGAAGTCTTGTCGAAAATGTGCAGATTATGTTCAAAAAGGAAACTGAAGACAGTATTTCGCATGAGTGTAAAAAACATTTTTGGGTCTTTGGTGCGATGGAACCTGTCGGGTGTTTTGAATATTCGAAAGATCGGGGTTGATGAAAAAAATTGCAATATGTGCAATTTTGGAGATGGGGATTAAAAAAGGTTTTGACCGGTTTTTATAAATGTTTAGGGGTAAAAAACAGCATTAAAAAATTTGAATGCTTTGGGCCCTTTAAAAAAGCGTGTTGGCTCAAGGCTTCGAAATTTTGGCCCCCCAAAAAAAAGGTCTGGGGAGGTCTTGGGAAATTAACTGATATTTTCCCCATCGATAAACTGAAAATTATTAGGGGTATTGCTTTTTTCCAATGCAAAAACATGGAAAAATGAAAAGGCAGTAATTGAAATTTTTCATTGCTTTTCCCAACAAAACCAACCGATGCATGGCCAAGTCCTTTGGGGGCCGACAGTTGGTGAAAAATTTCAACAAACAAACATTTCAGGGGGAAAGATGCATATTGATACTGGAAGGGGACTTCTACAAAAATAACAAAAAATTATTCCTCATTATAGGTTATGTGACAAGATTTACTAAATAAATGTTTAAGGGAAAACACAAAGGGGAAATGAAATTTTTAATGGCATTCTGTGGAAATTTACCCCAAAAAGATATTTTTGTGGAGTTACAAACTCTAAGATTAGGAGCTCACATGGCTGTCATACAAATTTAAAAAAGGTTTTCGAGGATTGTTAGATGTGTTAAACCCAAGCTCAAGTTCAAGTTGGTGCCAATACTGAAAGAGGTTTTGCTAAAACCCTGATAAAAAGAGCGCGTTAGTGAATCAAAGCTTCATTCTTTACCTTAGAAAAAACTTCCAAAAAAAAAATAGGTCACGAAAAAAAAAAAAATTAGCCAAAAGATGAAATACAAGAGGGCATAACTTACAAATGTGGAGAATTTTAGTTTTTTTTATATGTATAATTTATATTAAAACAACAAGGTTTAAACTTTAAACCCTTTTTTTTTTTCTCTAAATTTTTTTTTTTATGCATAATGTATTTCACGGGGAGTCAGATAACTCAAAAAATTATGAATATATTTCTAAAAAAATTTTTTGAACCTTTCCCTTATATTTTTTTTCTAGAAATGTACTAAAATATTTTTATTGTATGAAAAATTTTTTGGTTTTATGGCCGTTATTTAAATAACGGTCTTATAAAAAGCAGCTTCCCTATAATATTTACTGATCAGCTCTAAAATTTTTTAAATTTTAATAAAACTTTAAAAATTTTTTAGTACAATTTTAGAAAAAATACATCTAATTTGTTTTAGTAATATTTTTACTGATATAAGTTAATTACTTTTTTTCTTAATTGTTTTGAAGTTTTTAAAAAATACAAAAAATTTTTTACTTATAATTGTGTTTTTTGTGAAATTCAGATTTTTTTTAAAAATATATTGTTAGTTAAATGTTAGTATTTATTGGTATTCATCAAAAAAAAAAGCATTTATAATGTTTTAATATGCTTTTTTTAAAAAAAGAAATTTCCGAACGTTTCGGATCCCCAAAAGAAATGACATTTTTTATGAATTTAAAAAGGGTTGTATTTCTGGGAAGTAAAACTTTTTTTTTAAAAGCCTGCAATAATACCTCGAAAAAATGATTCCCCAAAAACATGCGAATATTGTATAGGTGCATTACAATTTTTTTTTGAAAAAAAGGGGGAGGGGTTTTAATACGACGAATGTATCAAAAATTTAAAAATTTCAGCCCCAAAAAGAAAGGGGGGATTTTACGGTAAAAAAAAATGAATTAAGAAAAATTTTAAAAAAGCAGATTTTTGACTTACGTAAATTTCCCCCCATTTTCGAGCTAAAACTATCGGAAAATGTTCTTTTTAAGAACTTTCTTTTCCCCTGCATAAAGTCCTTAAATAACATGGCTTAAAAAAAAGTGCCCCACATCAAAAAATTATCAAATTTGCATTTCATTGACGTAAAACCACAACCCTTTATCTTTCCCAAGGACATGAAAAAAATATGCAAAAGTCATAGTATCTTTCATTTCAATATTTTCCCAAACCCAAAAACAAAATTTAAATTATTTTCGCTGATTGCAATGAGTTGAAAATTAAATATATAAGAAACATCTCGAAACATGAGGGGGATGGTCTGATAATGGAACCCCATTTCTTTTTGATAATCTAAATAGAAAATCCCCAATGACTCTTTGGGGAATAATATGCTGCTTATTTTAAAAAAGTACAAAAATGAAAAAATAGTCCATATAAAAATTTTAAATTTTTTTGCTATTAAATGATTTTTCCATTGCTTCATTCCCACCAATTTTATTTTCAACATTTTGGAAACAGGGAAAAAATCTACACTTAAAAATTCACTATCAGAAGCATATCCGCAACAACGCAACGTCTGAGCAAATTATTTTTTTTAAAAAATCCCTATTCCCTTTCTCCCCAAAACCAAAAATTTTTTAGTCATTGAAAAAAGGAAAACACCCCATTTTGAAAACCAAAATGTCAATTAATATCAATTTCATTTCTTGGTTTAAAAAGAGTTCATGAAATTGCATGAAATAACAAAAAAGACAGTGCAGGGAAAAAAAAAGAAATTTAAAATTTATTAGCATTTCTTTTGTTGTTAGTATATATACAATATGTGTGTATTATATTTTTTTTAAAATTGGCTAAAAACTGACCTTACGTAAAACCCCTTTTATTATTAGTTTTTTCTTTTTTTTTTTGAGCTTATCAAATAATTAAAAAACCAAAAGAATTATAATATATAAAATTTTTTGATAAAAAAATTTTTTTCAACAATCAACCATAAAATTTTTAAAAAAATGGTTTTTTTATAACCTTTGCAGAAAAAAAGGGTGATGCAAATGCTAGTATCAGCCCTATGGCATTAGAGGGGGACGGGGAATGCGTGCACAAAGTCCCAAAAAGCCCCTGGGAGAAATTATCTTTTCCCAGCCCTTCCTGCGATTAAAAAAGGAAATCATAATGTTTCACGATACCTTAGGAAGTTTTTACAACTGGTAGAACAAAAAAAACAAAAATTGGATTTTTTTTGACAAATGTTGGGAAGTTTTTTGGGATTTGACAAGTGTTTTTCCCCCAAGATTTGGGGAAAAAAAAAAAAACAGGTACAACTAAAAAAGGGGAAAAAAAAGAGACAAAAACGAAAACCGATCAACTTTTTTCCCCAGCAGCTGCATGCAAACCAAAATGATAGGTATCAAGATTTCCCGCGGCCTGCACCCCCCGTCACCCGGGACTCTGTCTACCTAACAGCAGCTCATCAGCGGACCATTTTAAATGATTTAAGAACAAAAAAGACGGGACATCTCATCAAGGGAAAAGTCCCAGTCTGTTTAAAACAAATAAAAGTAATTCCTATCTGAGCAAGGTTCCCCGGGCCAGTCGATAGGAGATATGTAGGGAACTTTTCCCAACCCCCAAACATCAGGAAAAAAAAATGGCTGGGTTGGTCCGGGAGTCTTGTGGGGGGAAGCATGATTTTAAGGGAACGAACGGAGTTTCCCATATTTTCAAATAGCGGCTCATTTTGGCGGAGATGTTACTGCGGGAATAAATTATCCTTCCAATAAAAATTCTTTTTCCAAAGTGCCATTGGTTTTAAAATTTTATTTTTATGGAAAAAATACACTTCCCAAAAAGGCCCTTTGCGCTGTTGGGGGCCTCTAGAAATGAGGAATCTGCAAAATTTGTTGGAATCCCCCTTAATTTAAATTCCAAAAAATTTAAAATGGGATTTTAAAGGGAAAAAAGAGCCCCCCTTGATAAATCTTAGAACACTGGAAAAATTTCCAACCGAAAAAGAGCTGGTTGGGGAAAAAAAATTTTAATTTCAAAATTGCAGGATAATTTGGTTTTGGGAGTATAAACAGACTTTGTCACGAGCCATAATAGCAGTAGAAAACCCTTTCTTTTTAATTTAAAAAGGATTTTGGTTCGTTGTTCCCCCCCACCAGGGACCCGGGGGCCCAAGCTTTTTTGGTTTTACAAAAAGCCCTTTCTGAAAATATTTTAACCCCGGTTTTTTTCCCAAAATAAAGTTCCGACTTTTTTGGGTCAAAAACCCTTCATCCCTTTTAATGCCTTCTTTGGTGCCCCGTGGAAAATTTTCTGAACCCATTGGGAAATTTTTTTCCCCGGAAATAATTGGCAAAAAATTTTTGAAAAATTTTGTTTAATTTTTAAAGGCAACTTTAAGAAATTGGTTGTTACTTTGGTTTTTGTGGCCCCGAAATTTTGAAACTAAAAAAATTTTAGAGGTTTTTTGAAAATTTTGGAAAAAGCCTTTTGGAAAAAGAAGGGATTTTTTTTTAAATTAAGAAAAGGGGGTTCAAAAAAACGTTTATTTGGTTTTTAAAATTTCCAAAATTTATAAGAAAAGCAAGGATGCACGCGGAATTTTGAAAAGGAAAAGAAGGTTAAGATTAAAAATACATTTTTAAAAGGACGTTTAAAAAATTTTTTTAAATACAATTTTTTTTGGCAAAAGATCCCCGTAAAAAATTTTCCCGGGAAAAATGTTTTTAAAAAATTTTTTGGGTTCGAAAAGTTTCGGGGGCCCAAACTTTTTTTTGTAAAATTAGTTGGACCTTTTTCGAAAAAGGGACAAAAGGAAAAATTTTTTTTGGTGGAACCTCCTAAAAAGGAAATTTTCCGTTGTTAACCCCTTTTTCGGGGCCTGAATAAACGAGGTTTTTCCGGAAAGACCCCTTACTTTTAACCCAAAAACAACCTTTTTTTCAAAAAATAAACAATTTTATTTTAAAAGGGAAAAAGCCCCAGAAGAAAAACCAAAAGGGAAAGGGGTCCAAAAAAAGGCCAAAAAAAAAAACCAACAACCCAAAACTTTTTTTAAAACCCCAATTTTTTTAAATAATTTTTGCTTTTTGGGATTGGTTTTTTAAAAAACCCGAAAATGGAGAAAAATGGCTGGCCAAAACTTTTTTGGTTTTAAATTTTTTTGGCCCGGGTACACCCGAAGCAAATTTTTCGGGGAAAAGGAAAATTGCTTTTTTTTTGGGAAAACAAAAGTATTTTTTTCGTTTTATTTTTAAAAAATTTTTTAAAGGAATTTTTAAAATTTTAAAAAAAACCAAAAATTTTTGGTTTTAAAATAAAACTTTCCTTTTGGGTTTTTTTGATAAAACGTCCCTCCGATGGCCCAATTTAATTTTTTCGGTTGGCAAAAATTTTCCCCCCAATTTTCAAAACTTTTACCCCTTTTGCTTCAAAATTGCTATCCCAACATGGTGCTAAAGGGGGGCGGTGTTTTCCCCTTTTCTGAAAATTTTATTACCCAAATTCGGGTTAAAAAACCTTTCCCATGTTTTAAAATTTTTTAAAAATAATTATTAATTGGAGGGTTGGTAAGTTTTTGGGAAACAATTAAAATAAAGCCCGTTTTAATTTTTAATTTTAAGGTTTAATTGTTGGGAACCCTTTTTTAAAAAACAAAAAGGGAAAAGTTTTTTTAAAGTTTTAAAAAATTTTTTAAAATATTTAAAATTTTTTAAAAATTTTTTAAAAAATGGCGGTTTCAAAAAACTTTTTGCCCTTTTTTTTTCTTTTTTCCCTTTCTTCAAGGCGCGGGGCGTTAAAAACCCGGAGGTTTCCCAAAACCCAAAAAGGGAGCTTTAAAGGCCCCATGGAAATTCAGTTAGGGGGTATTTTAAAAACACCCCGGCTTTCATTATAAATTTTATTTAAAGCTTTTACCACCCGGCTTCAAAGGGTTATTTTTTTAAAAAAGGTTTTTAAAAAAATATAATTTCCCCTGTTTTTATAAATTAAATTTTTTTGGAAAAATTTCCCTTTAAAAAATTTGGTCCTAAAATTTTTAAATTTTCAATTTTTTTTTTAAAAAATTTTAAATTTTTTAATTTACCCCTTTTAAATTCTTTCAACCTCTTTGATAAAAAAAAAACGGGGAACTTCTATTTTAATAAATTAAAAAAACCCCTTTGAAATTAAAGGGGGGAAAAGGAAGGGAAAAAATTTTTTGGCTCTTTTCACAAAAACAAAAGTTTTAATTTCCGAAATCCCCTTTTTTCAAAAATTTGGAAATTTCCATTTTCCGTAAAAATAAAAAAAAGGGGGAAATTTTAAAAGCCCTAAAATTAAAAAAGAGCAAAAGTAAATTTTTGAAAACAATTTTTGGGCCCCAAAAAAAAACCTTTTGAGGTCGGAACCCAAAAGAAACCGGCCCAGGGGAAAACCCAACAAAAGAAACCTTGAAAACCAAAATTTAAATTAAAAATTTTTATTAAAATTAGTCCAGGGGTTGGGGGGAAAAAGGGGATTTTTTGTTATTTTTTGCCCCCAAAAACCCCCCCCGTTTTTCCCCTAGGATGGGTTTTCCCCCTAAAATTTCCCCCTTTCCTTTATTTTATCCTTCTATTCCCAAAAGGGGAAACCCAATGTTTTTAAAACAAATTTCGGAAATGTGGCAAAAAAAATTCAAAAATTAAATTTTTTTCCCAAATAACTTTTCCCCCCTTCCAACCCTTTTTTAAACCTTTTTCCCAACAAAATTCTTTTGTTAGGAGGCCTCTTTTTTAAAGGGGAAAAAAGGGCCTTAAACCAAAAAATTTTCAAGCGATAATTTAAGGAGTTTAAAAAAGGGTAAAAATTTTTTTTTAAAAACCCCCTTAACCCCTTCCCGGGTTTTTGAAATTAAAATTTAAATTCCTATTTTTAAAAAATTATATTTAAAAATTTATATTTAAAAGAAAAAAAATTTGAAAACCCAAAAAAAATTTTTTTAGCCCTTTGGGAAAAAAGTCTAATATTTTAAAAAAAAATAATTTAATTATAACCCCTTTAAAAAAAAGGTTGTCTTGGGGTTCAAATTTTTAAAAAAAAAAACGTTAAAAAAAAAAATTAAAAGGGTTTCCCCTACATAAAAATTTTTCCCCCGAAATTTTTTGGTGGTCCCAAAGAAAATTTAACTCGCCCCCCAGAAAAATTGGGGGAAATAAAACTTACCCGGCAACTTTAAAGGTTTTAAGGGGTTTGGCAAGAAAGTTAGAAAACCTTTTGGTTAAAAAGCACTTTGGGGGAATCACTTTTAAAAAAAATCCCTTTGGGGGTCTTTGGGTTTAATTACCAAAAAAAGGAAAGGAAAAACCCAAAGATTGAAATTGGTGGGTTTTAAAAAAGACCCATTTTTCCCCCTGGAAAATTTGGTGATAATTTTTAAGCAGGGGCCTTTTTAAAACCTATCCCCCCTTTTTATCGTCCTGAAAAATTTTCCTCAAAAATTTTAAAAATTTTCCATTTAAACCCCTTTAATCGGCCCTCTTGAGGCGTGGGGAAAAAATGGGTTGGAAACTTTTTTGCCGGGGTTTTGGTACCGAGTTTCCAAAATTCGTTAAAAAAACCGCCGTGTAGGGGCGTTTCCGTTTAAAAATTTGGGCCCTTGGGGGTTAAACCCTTCACCCCTTGGGGTTTTGTGGGGTTTTAAGCCCAAAAAGGAAAAGGGGAAAAAATTGCCCAGTTTTAGGGGGGTTTCCCGTCCCCTCCTTACATATTTTAAAAAATTTTTCCGGGGCCCGTTGGGTTAAAAGTTTTTTTCGGTTGGGAAAAAATTGGAAAGTGCGACGTTAAATTTTTTTAAAATTTAAAATTTAAAAAAGAATTACCCTTTTTTTTTTTTTTTCCTTAAAAGGAAAAAAACCTTTCAAAATTTGACAGGGGGTTTTTGAAAATTTATAAAAAATTTCTAAACTTTTTAGTTGGAAAAGGCCTTTTTTTTTTTTCAAAAGCCTTTTAAAAAAGGGTACATCCCTTTGAAAAAAAAAGGCCGGGGGCCCCCTTTTTCCTGGGTTTTTGTGGTAAAAAAAATTTGGACCAAAAAAACCATATAACCCTTTTTTTCAAAAAAAAGGAACCCTTCAACCAAACTTTTTTTTGGAAAATTTTAAAAAAATTGCCAAAAGTTTTGTTTTTAAAAATTTAAAAAAAAATATTTTTAAAAAAAAAATTATTTTTGTTTTTAAAAAGTTTTTTTATTTTTTTTTTTTTTTCCCCCTTCCCGGGTTTAAAAATGAAGGGGCCTTTCCCCCTTGGGAATTTGGTTACAATTAAAGTTTAATTTAAAATTAAAAAAGGTAATTAAGGTCGCCCAAAACTGGAAAATATTTTAAAAAAATTACAAAACGAATTAACCCCGTCCCCCCTTGGGCCCTTTTTTCGAAACCCCGGGGGGGAACTCGGGAAATTTTAAAAAATTTGTAATTTTCCCCAATTTCCCGGCAGGGTGGGTTACTTAAATAGCCGCCGGGGCCGAAAAGCCCTTTTGTTGGTTAGGGAAGGGGAAGAGGGGAAAAGGCCCCCGGGATTCTGGGGTTTTTTCCCTTAAATTGGGGTGGAATTTTTTGGAGAAAATTTTTTTTAAGGCCCCCCGCTTTTGGGTTTCCCCCTCAAAAAACAAAAGGTTTTAACAAAACAAATTTGGAAAATTTTGGCCCTTAAAACCGGTTTTGGGAAATTTCCGTGGGCCCTTTGATCCTGACTTCCGGGGGGGAAAGGGTTAAATCAAAATATTTTTCTCAACCCAACAAATTTTTAATGGGGTTTCTTCCGAACCCCAATTTTTTACTTTAAATTTTAAAAATTTTAAATTAAAAAAATTTTTTAAAAGGGTTTTTTTGGGAAATTTAAATTTTTTTGGGAAATTTAATTCCTTAAAATTTCAAAAATCCTTTAAACCACTTAAACTTTTCCTTTTTGAAAAATTAAACCCCTTTTAAAAAAATTTTAATTTTGAAATTTTCCCCATTCCAAAAGAAAGGAAAAGGCCTTTTTCCCCCGGGGGTATACGGAAACAATATAAAAAAATTTAATTTTTTTAAAAAAATTAAATTTTTTTAATTTTTCGAAAAAACTACGGGAAAACCAAAAATTTTTTTAATTTCTGCCCAAAATTTTGGGAAAAAACCCAAGGGGACGAGGGAAAAAATTCAAAGTCCCTTTTAACGGAAAATTTTGGGAATTTAAAAAATTTCCTTTTGGGAAAAAATCCAAAATTTTAACCCCCCAAGAAAAAAAAACCAAATTTTAAAAAACCCCAAAATTTTTAAAAAAGAAAAAATTTGTTTTCAAAAAGGGGAAAAAAAGTGCACAAAGAAAATTCCCTTCAAAAAAGGTCCACTTTTTTGTAAGGGTTATTTTAAAAAAGTTTGGGGGAATTTTAAAGGTTCCAAAAAAAAAAAAAAATTTTCGAAAATACTTTATTTAAATTAAAGATTTTTAATATTTTTTTATTGGATTTTTTTTTTTCCCCTTTTAAATTTCCCTGATTTTACGTATAAATTACTATCATAGGGGCTGTTTAAATTTTTTGAGGGGTTTTGTTTTAAATAAATTAAAAGAGAAATTTTTTTTACTGTGATAACATATTTTTGAAAACTAATTTCTTTATTGGCGACAGCTAACAATTGTAAAGTGATTAGGTACAATTTATTGGTTGTTTTTTGCTGGATAAAAAATATTTATCTTTTAGATGTTTTCTTTTAAAAAGATTTAGTTTCAAAAAGGAAGGTTTTTTTCCGGTTTATAAATATTTAAAAATTTTTTAAAGAAATCATTGAATAAATTTTAAAAAGGGGAACCCAAAATTTTTCATTGGCTTCTTTCTTGGGCTTTTTTTCCAGAAAATGAGCTTACACTGAAAAACACCTGGCAATTAAATACATTCAGAAATTTTATTTGAACTCGCATTAGAACAAAGGTTTTAGGGAAAAAACCGAAAATGTGGTATAAAAGGATAAAAAAAAAAAAAAATTTTTAAAAAAAAAAAAAAAAAAAAAAGGGGGTTTTTTTGGGTTTTAAAAAAAAACCAAAAGGAAAAAAAATTTTTTTTTGCCTTTTTCCCCCCTTTTTTTGGGGGGGGAAAAAAAATTTTAAAAATTTTTTAAAAAAAAAAAAAAGGGGGGGAACCCCCCCCCGGGGGGGGGAAAAAAAATTTGGGGGAAGGGAAAAAAGGGGGAAAATTTTTTCTTTAAAAACCCCTTTTTTTTTTTTTAAAAAAATTTTTTGTTAAAAATTTTTTTCCCCCTTTTTGGGTTTATTTACTAAATTTAAAAAATTTTTGTTTAAAATTTTTTTTTAAAAAAAAAATTTTTTTTTTTTTTTTAAAAAAAAAATTTTAAAAAAAAATTTTTTTTTTTAAATTTTTTTTTTAAAAAATTTTAAAATTTTTTAAAATTTTTTTTTTTTTTTTTTTTTTAATTTTTTAAAAAAAAAAAAAAAATTTTTTTAAAAATTTTTAAAAAAAGGTTTTAAAAAAAAGAAAAAAAGAAGTTTAAAAAAAAAAAAAAAAATTTTTTGGGGGAAAAAAATTTTCCTTTTTTTAAAAAGGGGAAATTTTGGGTTTTTTTTTTTTGGGGGGGGGGGGGGGGGAAAAAAAAAAAAAACCCGGGTTTTTAAAAAAAAGGGAAAAACCCGGAAAATTTTTTTTTCCCAAATTTTTTTCCCCCCCCCTTTTTTTTTCCCAAAAAATTTTTTTTTTTTTTAAATTTTTTTTTTTTTTTTTTTTTTTTTTTTTCCCCCCTTTTTTTTTTTAAAAAAAAAAATTTTTAAATTTTAAAATTTTTTAAAATTTTTTTTCCAAAAAAAAAATTTTTTATTTAAGGGTTTTAAAAAAGAAAAAAAATTTTAAAAGGGAAAGGGGAAAAAAAAAAGGGGGGGTTTTTTAAAAAGGGGAAAAGGGGAAAAAAATTTGGGGTTTTTGGGGTTTTGGGGTTAAAATTTTTTTAAAAAAGTTTTTTGGGGGGTTTTTTTTTTTTTTTAAAAATTTTTTTTTTTTTTTTCCTTTTTTTTTTTTTTTAAAAAGGGGGGGGGTTTTTTTTTTTTAAAAAAACCCCCTTTTTTCCTTTTTTTTTTTTAAAAATTTAAATTTTTAATTTTTTGTTTTTTTAAAAAATTTTTAAAAAACCCGGGAAAAATTTTTTTTAAAAAAAAAAATTTTAAAAACCAAAAAAAATTTAAAAAAATAATTTTAAAAAAAAATTTTAAATTTTTAAAAAATTTTTTTAAATTTTTTTTTTTAAAAAAAAGAAAAATTAAAAAGTTTTGGGGGGGGTTTTTTCCCCTTCCCCAAAAAAAAAACCTTTTGGTTAAAAAAAGTTTAAAATTTTGGGGGAAAAAAAAAAAAGGGGGGGGGAAAAAAAAAGGGGAAATTTTAAAAAAAAAAAAAAAAAATTTTTTTAAAGGTTTTGGGGGAAAAGGGGGGGGTTAAATTTTTAATTTTTGGGGGCCCCTTTAAAAAACCCCCCTTTTTTTTGAAAACCCCAAAAAATGGTTTAAAAAAAAGGGGGCCCCTTTAAAAAATTTTTTTAAAAAAACCCCCCCCCCGGTTTAAAATTTGGGGGGGGCCCCCCCCCGGGGGTTTTTGGGGGTTTTGAAAAAATTTTTCCCGGGGGAAAACCCCCCCCCAAAAAAAAAAAAAAAAAAAAAAATTTTGGGGGTTTTAAAAATTAAAAAACCCAAAAATTTTTAAAATTTAAATTTTAAAAGAAAAAAAAAAAAATTTTAAAAAAAAAAATTTAAAAAAGAAAAAAAAAAAAAAATTGGGGGTTTTTTTTAAAAAAAAGGGGTTTTTGGAAAAAAAAAACCCCAAAAAAGGGGGAAAATTCCGAAAAAAATTTTTTCCCCCCCCTTTTTTGGGGGGCCCCGAAAAGGGGGGAAAAAAATTTTTCCGGGTTTTCCCCCAACCCCCAGGGTTTTTAAAACCCCCAAAAAAAAGGGTTTTTTGGAAAAAAACCCCCTTAATTTTTAAAAAATTTTTTAAAAAAACCCCCAAAAACGGGGAAAAAGGAAAAAAACCCCTTTTTTTCCCCTTTTTTTTTTAAAAAAGGGGGGAAAATTTTTAAAAAAAATGAAATTTTAAATTTTTTGGGGTTTTTAAAAAATTTTTTAAAAAAAGGGGGGGGTTTTTTTTTTTTTTTAAAAAAAGGTTTTAAAAATTTTTCCTTTTTTTTTTTGGGGAAAAAAAAAAAAAAAAAAAGGGTTTCCCCAAAAAAAACCCCGGCCCCCCAAAAAATTTTTTAAAAAAAAAAAAAAAAAAAAAAAGGAAAAAAACTAAAAAAAAAAAAAATTTTAAAAAAAGGGAAAATTTTTTAAAAAAATTTTTTTTGGGTTTAAAAAATTTTTGGGGGTTTTTTTTTTTTAAATTTTTTTTTTTTCCCCCCTTTTTTTTTTTTTTTCCCCCCAAAAAAAAAAAATTTTTTTTTTTTCGGTTTTTAAAAAAAAATCTTGGGTTTTAAAAATTTTTTTTTTTCTTTTTGGGAAAAAAAATTTTTTTAAAAAAAAAATTTTGGGGGGGGTTTTTTTTAAAAAAACCCAAAACCCCTTTTTTTTAAAAACCCAAAAAAGGAATTTTCCCCCCTTTTTTAAAAAAATTTTTTTTTTTTTTTTCCCTTTTTTTTAATTTTTAAAAATTTTTAAAAAACAAAAATTTTTTTAAAAAACCCCAAAAAAAAAAAGGGGAAAAAAAAAATTTTTTTTAAAAAAAAAAAATTTTTTTTAAAAAAAATTTTTTTTTTCCCAAAAAAAAAAAAAGGGAAAAAAAAAATTTTTTTTAAAAATTTTTTTTTTTTTAAAAATTTTTCCCCCGGGTTTTTTTTTTTAAAAAATTTTGGAAAAAAAATTTTTTTTTTTTTTTTTAAAATTTTTTTTTTGTTTATTTTTTAATTTTTTGCCTTTTTTAAAAAAACAATTTTTTGGGAAAAAAAAATTTTTTTTTTTTAAAAAAAAAATTTTAAAAAATTTTTTTTTAAAAAAAGCAAAAAAAAAAAAAATTTTAAAAATTTTTTTTTTTTTAAAAAAAAAAATTTTTAAAAAACCCCCCCCCTTTTTTTTAAAAAATTTTTTTCCCAAAAAATTTTTTATTTAAAAAATTTTTTTTTTGGGAAAAATTTTTAAAAATTTTTTTTTTTTTTCAAAAAAAAGTTTTTAAAAATTTTTTTAAAAAAAAAACCCTTTTTTCAATTTTTTTTTCCCCCCAAAAAAATTTTTAAAAATTTTTTTTTTTTTGAAAAAACCTTTTTAAAAAAACCTTTTTAAAACTTTTTTTTTTTAAAAAAAAACCCCTTTTTTTTGGAAGGGGAAAAAAAAAAAAAAAGGGGGGGTTTTTAAAAAAAAAATTTTTTTGGGGGGAAAAAAATTTTTGGGCCCGGGCCCCCCGGTTTTGGGGGGCCTTAAAAGGGGATTTAAAAAATTTTGGGTTTTTTTTTCAAAAAAAAAATCCCAAAATTTTTAAAAAATTTTTTTTGGGTTTTTTTTTGGGGGGGGGGCCCCCCTGTAAAAAGGGGGAGGGAAAAAATTTTTGGTTTTTAAAAAAAAAAAATTTTTTAAAAAAAACCCCCCCCCAAAAAAAAAAAAAAAAGGGGAAATTTTTTTTCCCCCTTTTTTTTTTTAAAAATTTAATTTTTAAAAAAAAAAAAAATTTTCCAAAAAAAAACAAAAAAAAAATTAAAGGAAATTTTGGGGGGTTTTTTGGGGGGAAAAAAAATTTTTTTTTTAAAAAATTTTAAAAAATTTTTTTGGGAAAAAAAAAAAATTTTTTGATTTTTTAAAAAAAAAAAAGGGCAAAAACCCCCTTTTTTTTTCCCCTTTTTTTTGGGGGGAAAAAAAAAGGGGCCCCCCGAAGGTTTAAAAAAAAAATTTTAAAATTTTTTGGGGTTTTTCCCCAAAAAAAATTTTCCCCTTTTTTTTTTTCCCCTTTTTTTAAAAAGGGTTTTTAAATTTTTAAAAAAATTTAAAAAAAAATTTTTAAAAAAAAAAAAAAAAAAATTTTGGTTTTTTAAATTTTTTAAAAAAAAAAAAATTTTTTTTAAAAAAAATTCCTTTTAAAAAAAAAAAAAAATTTTTTAAAATTTAATTTTTTCCCCAAAAATTTTCCTCCCCCAAAAAGGGGTTTTTTAAAAGGGAAGGGGTTTTTTTAAAATTTTTTTTTTTTAAAAAAAAAAAAAAAGGGGGTTTTTTTTAAAAAAAAAAACCCCTTTAAAAAAAGAATTCGGGGGGAAAAAAAAAAAATTTTTTAAAAAATTTAAAAAAATTTTTAAAAATTTTTTAACCCTTTTTCCCCTTTTTTTTTTTTTTTTTTTTAAAAGGGGGGAAAAAAATTTTAAAAAAAAATTTTTTTTTTAAAAAAAACCCAAAAAAAAAACCCCCCCATTTTGGGGGTTTGGGGGTTTTTTTTCCCAAAAAAAACAACCGGGGAAAAAATTTTTTTTTTTTTGGCCCCCTTTTTCACTTTCCCTTTTAAAAAAATTTTTTAAAAAAAAAAAACCCCCCAAAAAAAAAAAAAAAGGGGGGGAAAACCCCGGAAAAAAAAAAAAAAAAAAAAAAAAAAATTTTCCCCCTTTTAAAAAAGGGGGGAAAAAAGCATTTTTTAAACGGAAATTTTAATACATATAAAAATTTTTATATAATTTTACCTTTTTAAATTTCTTAAAATTTAAAAACGCAGACACTAAAAATGCCTTTTAATTCTTTTTTTATTTCATAAATTTATATGAAGAAAGGTGAAACTTAGTTCAATTCATTAAAAAATTGTGTACAAATACTGGAAATTTTTTTTTTGCTCGATATATGTAGAAGTCGTTTTTACCCTTATTACTTAAAAATTAACTTGGCTATCTTCTCAAATTTTCAAATTTAGTTTACTAAAAATAATTATGAATTTCTTGGCAATGCGGTTAGATTTGTTTTGTTTTTTTATCTATTTTATAAATCACAGCTGATTTAAAAATTAAATTTCCTATAACAAACATCAATGCAGGGCCGATCCTAGCAGGTGTGCACCGCACGAGGGCGGCCGCATATAGTTCTATCAATCAAGTAAAATTTTGTGTAATTTCTCAAAATAATACTTAAAATAAGTTCAATAAATATGCTGAATTTTAAATAGTTATATAGAAAAATCACAAAATAAGACTCGATTTCCCGATAGCACAGCATAGTTTAAGAAAAACAGAATGTTAGTGCACATTGTGTAGGTTCACACAAATTGTCTATTAATGTCTACTTTTTATGTACATCCTTCATTTGATTACAAAGTTCGTGACAGAGTCGTGACGCACTGTGGATTGATATTTAACAAAAGCGTCTCAAAATTGATTTTTGCGAAAGCTGCTTTACGAAAATATTTAATATGGTTAGTATTACCTAAGACATAGGAGTGCTTAAATTCAATATGCATTTGGGTAAATTAAAAGTTTTCAATTCAATAATAGCCTTTCCATTTAGAAAAAACAAAACAGAGGAAAGAATTGATTGTTTTACTTATGGTTTTTTCAACGCTCATTAAAAGCGATCATTTCCCTTTTTAATAAAAATGTTATACTTCCTTTAAAAGGTAGTTTATTGTAATTATATTTGGTATAAAGGTATTTGAGAAAAAAAAAATCTAGCAGCTCATTTTGATTAAATAATTTTCTTTACAATGCCTGTGTAAAACACTTTAATATTCACATAGTATTGTTAATGTTAACGAAGTTTACCGAAGTTCTAAACCTTATTTTTTATATTGTAGGTATTTCAATACTATATTAAAAAAATTGTGGAATTTATGCGTTTTTTTAAAGAATCCCAAAATGTTACAAGATGCTATGTAATTAAATAGGCGAATAAAAAAAGATGCACAATATAGCACTAAAAACAACAATAAAAGAAAACATGTTAAAAGCTAATCACGATCTACAGTGCATTACGTTTAACGCGAAAACGCTGAAAGCAAAATATGGGATAACACGAAAGAATACAATGGCTCTGACAAAATGCTATGTATTTTCATGCATTTTTTCCATCAAAAACGAAAACATTTTCCTTCTGGGAATGAAAAAATACGGAAAACACCAGACATTTAAGAGGGGTGTGAAATGAAAGAGAGGGTTTCGCATTAGTTTTCTGTATTATTGGACTGTCCTATTATACCATCGGAAGAATTCGTTGCAGTACATGATGATAATGTGTGTACAGCCCCAATCATGACAGGTATTTTGGAGTGTGTTCAAAGCTCAAAAAGTATCATTGATACAGATACCGACGGTGAAAATGCATCTCCTGTTCTCAAGTCATCCGAAATGAGGAACATCTTGAAAAAAGTATGAGCATTTACTTAAACGCACATTCCATTGGTGAATTGAATAACAAAATGGACGACAACGAACAATTTCTAGTTAATTTGATAGTAAAAAAGACAATGCAAAAAAAAATTATCAGATTATTTTCCCAAAACTCAATAAATGTTTTGTTTTACAAAAAAACTTTAAAATTTTGTATTAAATTTCACACACATTAAGTTATTGTAAATGTTTTTTTTTCATTAATTTTAATTAAATACATACATGTATATACATATATATGTAAAGAAAAATGTACTTTACTAAATTAATAAGCTTACTTGTGTTGATTATACTTTTTTGCAATATTCTTTAACACGAAAAAATATTTCAGCACCCTCAGTTTCGTGTTAAACGATTTTCACTGTACACAGATCTGCTTGCTTTTATGCATACCCCATCTCCTAGTTGAGGAGTAATTTCGTGTAATATTATCCACTTAGCCCAGTGCTTCTCAAACTTTCAACATTTTCGACCCAATATTTAATCATAATTTTCATCGCCTCCTTTCCCAGTATCCAATAACAATGTATTCAGTTCATTTAAACTATACTTAGACATTAAAGCTACAATGCGACTTAAGGTATCCGACTACCTTCGGAACCGTGATTTTTCAAAAGCTTATAAATGGACAATATTTATGATATTTAGTGTCACTTATATTAGAAAATGTATATAAAATTGTTTTAAGAATAGTATTACAATAAAAAATTATTTAAGTACAATATTTTGACAAAAAATGAACATAGAATGACTAGTTTTCAAAATATTCTCTTTTTGTGAAAAATGCTTTTATTATAATAATATTTTGCCTGTATATAGCTCAGACCTCTCTACAGAGGCTCAACTAGAATTTTTGAAATATATAATTTAGAAGTGGGTTTATACATATTTTATACGACAACAGAGGGGAGCAATTTTAAGAAAAAACGCCGATAATTATTTCAATTGGTGATAACTCTGAAAATAATGTGAATTTTTCAAAACTCCTAGTTCAGACTCTCTGGAGAAGTCTTTACTTTATATAAACACACACACACACAAAATATTATTATTTTAGAAGCATATTTTTATAAAAGGAGAACATTTTGAAAATAGATTATGGTTAATTTTTTGCCAAAATAATGTACTCAAATAATTTTTTTTTGTCATAATGTCCTTAAAACAATTTTATACATGTATTCTAATCTAAGTGACACTAAATATCATGAAAATTATCCATTTATGCACTTTTAAAATCACGGTTCCGAACGTAGTCGGATACCTTAAACCTCTTAAGTGCCACTAGCATTTATAAACGTCTCGCTCAGTCAAAGAGTTAACTGCCCCGAACAAATATATAGGTCTTTCCGATCTTTTCTGTGCACTGCTATCCATAAAATTATTCCAAAAGCTTTGAAATGCAATAAAAGGAACTTGGCAGTGTTTGTGAAGGATTTATTAATTTCAGGTAATTTGCTTATTTTTGTTCCTTTTTTTCCCACCCGCAATACATCACATTCGCGCACCTGCGTGGAAAACGGCGGCATTGAGGAGCGAGTCGCGTAACTTTGAATCGGCAGTTAAGGGATTAATTATAAACCGTACAAGTTATCAAGATAAGAGTATATTTTTGTATATAATTTTATATATGACAAGCCCATTGGTAATTGTTACACTTGTTCTTAACTTAGTATTGTTAAATTAATTATAAAATACATTGTGTAGTGCTGATACATTTACTAGTGTATTACATCCTTGTAATTGTGTATTTTATTTTTTATTATGTCAGAATGTATTTTGCGTTTGTTTACTTTCAGTAAATTCATATTTTTTTTAAATAATTTTTTGTTTTCGATTTTTTGCAAAACATTGCACTGGCGAGTATAAAATAATTTTGTTGGACCCTGGATCATAAGCAACAGAATACTTATAATCTAGGTAGTACATATAAAAAAAAAATGTTTTAATATTTTTATTATATTAAAATAAAAACTGCAGGAAATTACTGAAAAAAGAGGCTAAGTTTTAAATTTCCCCGTGAGACCCTCGTTGGAAAACACGCTTTTAGGTATAGTGATTATATAAACCCCATAGAGAACATTAAACTATTTTGCATACATGTTTATTTTTTCTTTTCGAATTTTTATTTTGACTTGTGGTGTCCCCGGATATGCTTGGTTGAACACCAAGTCTCCGTGGAACAGTTCGAAGATTGAAGTAGAGGTCGTATTGGTGTTGTGGAAAGCACTGGGGAAAAAATGATGTATGGGATTTCATCCACCAATGTTTTGAGAAACAAAGGAATCAAAAGCATTCTGTCGCCAAAAGCCCTTGAGTAGCTGAATAGTGCGACGTTAACATTCACTCACTCACCCACGACCACCTTAAGTAAACAACATGCTTTAACTTCTAATTAAAAAAAAGTCTGTGAAAAGATTTGTGATATGCTTGGATGCCGGATATGCTTGGTTGAACGCCAGGACTGCATCGAAAGCAGCTTGAAGATTGAAGTAGAGAACGTATAGGTGTCCTTTAAAGCACGGCGGGGGGCGGAAATGAGGTATGAGAGGTCATCCACCAATGTTTTGAGAAACAGTAGAATCCAAAGCATTTTTGAACCTTTTTTTATAGAAGTAAAAGATGCGTGAAGTTGAACACACTGTAGATCTTATTTAAAAAAAAAACCCTGAGGTCTCATTTTTTTAAAGCACTGGTTCCTAAACATTCGCACACATCAATGCATTTTTCGCACGATAATCTTACGTGGGGTGATAAATATGATAAATATAAAAGTAAAAACTTGAGTTTGTAAAAGTACAATTATTTTCTTATGCCAAGAAATATCAGCTTTTAAACTTTTATCAAAGACTTTTCAATGACTTTTTTTTTCTCGTATGATTTCTTAGTTATAGCATGCTGAGTGGTCTGATCCGGTGGCTGATGCAATATTCCTTCATTTCACTTTTTTAGAATTAAAGTTGCAGTTAAGGTTATATTTCCTACTAGGAAGGTAAATAAAAAGAATTAAGAATCACGCGATGTCTCGCAGGTTTCAGGGCCATAATGAACTAAAGAAAATCCCTCTATAGAAAAATAAAATGTGGAAGAATATAATCGTTATATATATATATATATATATATATATATATATATATATATATATATATATATATATATATATATATATATATATATATTACAATAAAAAAAAGCGATCTCAAACCTAATTTTACAATTTGAGTAAAGGACATTTCAATTTTGAACGTAGGGTAAAATGTCTTGACAGATTGTCTGTAACAAATTGATAAAATTTGAGATGTCAATTTAGCTTAATTCTGGAAAGAAATGCTGAAATGGTTCTTGTCTTAATAAAACTTAAGCTGTCACCTAGTAACCATAAATTCACCTCGCTAAATTTAGTAAATAAATCAGTCAAATTGGTAAAATCTGGTTTCCACCAGGTCAAATTTTTTAAAGATTAAAGTCACGATCTGGTTTAATGAGAACCACTATTATAGACCCCCATTTACACCTCATGGACCCCCAAATTATTTTTTCGCTGGCGTAGACCCCTTGCAGGTCTTCATAGACCTCTGGGGGTCTATATAGACCACTTTGGGAATCACTGGCTTAGATAATCCTAAAAAATATTTAGTTTCCCAAAGGTCTGATGATAATTTTAAGATACCTGTCGAAGACACAAGAAAATATTTCAGTTTAGCTATCATCTTTATTGAATCCGAAATCTCAGAAAAAATGGATTTCACCGAAACTATTGACAAATTTGCTTCTCCGAAAGCCAGAAAAGTTATTTTATAGTTAATTATTAGGTAGTCTTTTTGTAGAAGGTCTCTGATTTATATATACTTTTCGTTTCACGAGATTTATGTTTTGGTACTCTATTTTATATTGGATTATATTTTCTGAGTAAGTACAGTTATTTTGTATTTCTAATTATAAAATGCCTATTTTTATTTTAAAGTTAGTATTTTTGTTTGTTTATTGTTTAATTAAGTATTTTGTCGCTATTGTGCAATATTAGCTGGTCAAAAAAAAAGGAAGGGGGGTGCACTTAGAATTGTATTTACATTTTATTAATGTTTTACTTTTTACTTTAATACAGGTAGATGAATTTATAGTGTCAATGTTAAGTATTAGTCAAAATGTGAAAAATCTTCTTGAGGGGCGGCCCATTAGGTCTTTGCATGTGGCGGCCGACATCCTAGGATCAGCCCTGCATCAATGTATTTACATCTAACAATTCTAGAATGTATGAAGAGACAGATTAAACATTAAAGAGACTTTTTTTACTATTGCCAGACGATTTTACATGTTTTTTCTGGAAAATTCATGATAAATAATTTAAAGTTTCAATAATCGTTTGGCATCGTTTCATTCTTCATGCGCGCTTATTTAAAAGTTGGCCCGATGAGTAAATACAAAGCACCTTCTATAGGCAGCTTTGTAGTTACCTTTCTTCAGTTATCCATTTTTTTTTTTAGTTCTTTTAGTTTCTTAAATTATCTTTGTAGTTTCTGTAGGTTACTTTGTTATAACTTTGTGACTTCTTTGTTATATCTTCGTAACTTTCTGTAGGTGCACAGAGAATAATTATAAAATTTTATAATAAATAAAAACGCCAAATCTATTAAAATTTGACTCAGATTGAATGTTCCATTTTGTAATGACATCTTAAAGGGATCGCAAGTATATACAGTCAACCCTCCTATAACGCGGTGAGTGCGTACCGCGTTATATGGAAACCGCGCAATAAGAAACTCGGATTTAACCGTACAAACCAGGCTATAATTTGTAGCGCGTTCTATGGAAACCGTCTACCGCGTTGTATGGAAACCGCGCAATAAGAAACTCAGAAATAATACTAATCACATCATTCGTACCGCGTTATATGGAGACCCATAAAAACCTTTTTGGCGCGATTCCTTAATCCTTTTGTTTTGTCTACGCCTTGCCTCAGTGCGCGCTCCGCTTTTAATTTATTCCTCGATCAGTGTAATCACTACTTTTTTTTATTTCATAATAAAACTAGATTTGGAAGGGAGAGGTGATGGCAAGATTTTAACATAAAATAAATACAACAGAAAGTAATATTAATGTATGAGCAGAGATCCCGCGGAAGAAAAACCAAAACAAAAACTAACACTAATATACTTTATCCCCATGGCAACCACATTATCGCACGATAAAAATATCAAAGTAAACCATATTGTAATATTATCGCCTATCTTGACGAACATAAACAACAACTTGGCGCCTAGCCCTACTGTATCAAATTAGCATCAAAGATGGAGTTTGATAATTAGACCGACGATATCCAGTTAAAACCATTAATTGGGTGCACGGAAAAACCGATGGGACGTTGTTGAACGGAAACCGCGCTGGAAGAGTGTTATAGGAGGGCTGTCGCAATTTCAGCTGCGCGTTATATAGAAACCGCGTTCTGAGAGATTCAAGTTGCTTCACAATGACTGTGAAGTTGAAAATTTGACTCATAATCGTTCTTCTATAGCAAGTATAACTGGAGTTAAAATTGAACGAAATTGTATGTGACCTTATTCATGAGGGCCGACAAACAACATCTAACGAAAAATTAATGGGAAAATGGATACAAGTTATGGAAGTGCACAATTCCTTTACTAAATAACTTGCAGATTCGCAAAACACTGTATCAAATTTTAAATTTAAATCTAAAGGTAGAAAAAACAGAAATTTATCGACAAAAGTTGGGTGCGTATCATTCAATTTTATTGGATCAAAGTGTAGTCCCCACAATAAGGAATGGAGCAGCAAAAGTGAAACTTCTGCTAAAAGCAAAAATTCAATTACCTGCATGAAAAGTTCTTACTTCTGTTTTGGGGATTCACCGAATTTTGGGAATGTTGTGATGGTCTTTCTTTTTCTTTTGTATGCAATTAATGCAATATACTAGAGTGAACTTTTAGTGAAAGTTCAAGCTGCATATCAGTTCAAAAAGTATTTCTGTGTGATGAGCAATGTTCTTCTCCAGAACAATTCAAGACCTACACAACAACGATAACACAAGAAAAGTTAAAGTCTACTAAACAACACTCAAACATCCTCCCTATTGTCAGAATTTAGCACCATCTATTTACCACTTTTCTGGACCCCTCAAAGAAATCGTAGAAGTTAAACGGTTACAATAGAATGAAGAAGTAGAAAATTATGTGCTCAATCGGCTTCACACACCTTCGATTTCTTTTAATCATAAAGAGGTGAGAAACACCCTAAATATGTCTGGAAAAAAATTGTTGACCTTTAAAGGAGAATATGTAGATAGGTAACATTAGTGTAATTTGGATAATGAATCTTTCAGAAATGATCTTTCAAAAAAGTCTCGATTACATTTGATAAGCCCTCGTATTTACTTTTTAGCACCATTCTTTTATGAGAAATAATCAAATTTAAAGTTCATACTTTCCTATCGAAATTTTTATCACCTATTCAAATTTATTGATAACAAAAGAACTAGGTTAAAGTTATTTTCGAGCATTTTTAAGGTTATGGAGAATTTTTGGAATAACGTGATAAGTCTGTTTCATGTTATTATTTAAACAACAGACTATAGATAATCTTTTTCGTCCGATTGCAAATTACTCGAGTAAATCCTCTTTTATTTCTTTCACTTTCTATTCGATCTGATAATTCATTATACCATCGTTTACATCGAAAAATATTCATAAAGTATCTAATATCATGCCTCGTTCTTTCGTCTTATGATTAATAAAGAATTCTGAAAAATAAGCTTATAAAAAGCATAGAATGTTCTCGACGGCTTTAAGAAGAATTCTTAGCTCTACACTCAAAAAAATCATTACGTAAAATCTTTCATGTCAAAAGTTATTTCTAATATTTTTAATTTTTCACAATGAAACTTTAAGGTATCCGACTACGTTCGGAAACGTGATTTTAAAAACCGCATAAATGAATAATTTTCATGATATTTAATATCACTCAGATTAGAATACATGTATAAAACTGTTTTAAGCACATTTTAACAAAAAAAAATCATTTAAATACAATATTTTGGCAAAAAATTAACTTAGAATAATCTTTTTTCAAAATGTTCTCCTTTTGTGAAAAATGCTTCTATTATATTAATATTTTGACAATATATAGCTGAAAACTCTGTACAGAGACTCAACTTTGATTTTTGAAAAATTCACATTATTTTCATTGTTACAAACATTTGAAATAATTATCGGCGTTTTTTTCTTAAAATTGCTCCCCTCTGTTGTCGTAAAACATGGATAAACCCACTTCTAAGTTATATATTTCAACAATTCTAGTTGAGCATCTGTAGAGGGATCTGAGCTACATACAGGCAAAATATTATTATAATAGAAGCATTTTTCACAAAAGGAGAATATTTTGAAAAAAGATTATTTTAAGTTAATTTTTTGCCAAAATATTGTATTTAAATAAATTTTTTTTGTCAAAATCTCCTTAAAATAATTTTATACATGTATTCCAATCTAAGTGATACTAAATATTATGAAAATTATCCATTTATGCACCTTAGCAAAATCACGGTTCCGAACGTAGTCGGATACCTTAAGTTCTGTTATTACTCTTAGAGCATACTCTATACCTAGTTTTCGAGTGAATTCGACTCATTAGGTAACAGCGAGATTTTATTTAAAGCATTGCGCATGCGTACTATAAGGTTCACGTTCTATTCAGGTCGCAGGATATCGAAATAAATTATAGTTTAAAAAAAACTAAAAAAATGCTTTTATAGTAAGTCGAACTAAAAAAGTAAAAAAAAAATAATTCTTAATATAAGAATAAAATAATTAATGAGAAAATTAATGCCTTTTTCTATAAGCGAGGGGCGCTCTATATTAATTGTTATAATTTCTTACTAGTTCTATTCCGAAATGCTGAGTTAGTGTAAAAATGTAGTACAAAGCACCCTTGTTTTTATAATTTAAAAATATAAGCCCCGGATTTTAATATGAGTTTTACTTAATGATTAACGTTTTAAAGTTTATTATTTTGAAGATGGCCCGCACAAATTAAATAGACCTTAAAAAAAAGGTTTAATATTTTTTTTCTTCTAATTAAACCAAATTAATTAATTGTATGTATACAAACAAAATTATAAAAAAAAGCATTTTAATATGATCAACTCAAAAATAATGTAAAATAAATAAAAGTACCAATTTCAGAATTCCTAGTTTTTAGAATTGAATATTATTTTTAGTGTCAATTTTCGACTAAAGATGTCACCACTAATCAGATAAACGATTAAAACTAAATCCAGAAAAGGAAAAAGCGAGAGCAAAAAAAAAAATCAATCTCTTCTCGTAACATTTTCCTCAGTATGGTAGAACCTAATTGAAAATATAAGCTTGGAATCGGTGCTATCATTTTGCTTGAGTTCAAGGTTGTTCGAAATTTATTTAAAACTTTCCTCAATCGTCATTTCATCAAAGAGATCACTATTTTTAAAGCATTACATAACAAGGCTTGCTTTTCCCCAAAAACAAAAATTGAGGCCATTATTGGTCATAGTTTCGAGAAAAATAAGTAATAAATCGCTTACGATAGGAAACTCGAAATTGTAAAAAAAAATCAAGCAAAATTTATTTCCTTTTATTCGCCTTCTCTCGCGCCATTTGTTTTGTGTTTTACAGTCGATGATTGAAAGCTGTTTTCAATATCAACGAAAGATTTAGTCTGATATCTATCTACACGTACTCTCGTCTAAGCTTATGTTTCTAAAAGATCGCGCGAAAGTGTTTCTCAATCTAAAGGACATTAAGAATTCTGAAAGATATTTCTCCACACACTGTACTATGAAACAAATTCTCGGTGAGTTATGTTAAATTTCTGATGCTTTCTTGTGTATTATTCTATGTTCTGATACGTTTATTTTATAATGCCAGATTTAATGAGAGTAAAAAATACATATTTTAATAGAAATTTTCAATTTCATTTGTATTAAACTTTTCTCTCGAATGTTGATGTTAATGTATATCTGTTCAAATGTAAGAGAATTTCTTTAAAAAAAAAAACTCGTAATAGAATTTCTGGATATTTTTGGAAAGTGTGCACCAAAAAGTTTAATTAAAAATATTTCTTTAAAATAAATTGTATTTTTACTGAAAATCGAGTTAGAGTAACATTATTAATCAGTTTATTTGTTTTTGTAAATTTCATCAAGTTAGTTCGTAAAATGAGATAACTTTTGTAACCGGTAAAATGAAAATTTTATTCGAAATAAAAAAAAATTAAAGGAAAAAAACCTGTTGTAAAATAAGGAAAATATTCAATGCGATAAAAAAATAGAGACAACTGAAAATATATTCCTGTGATTTATTTTATTTATATATGTACAAATAAAAGTTTTTAAAATTTACAATAATTCATCTTAACGTTTAAATTAATGTTCACTCTCTACTAGAGCACGTGATACAGTTTAAACAGGACAAATACTTCCATCTGAATAATATATATATATATATTTTTTCAGAAAACAGATAAAAACTCGAAGATTTATTAGTTTCTTTGAAAAACTTTCCTTATAGGCATTTCTAGAAAAGGTTTTTGAGTTCAGAACTTGTATATATCGTAATTGCTATTGCAAACACCTGTATTTTTGTTAAGACTGCAAACACTTTTTATCTATTTTCTCTTTCTAATATATCTTGTTATTTCTGAAATTTACTATCTCTATTGTTAAAATGCTGGCTTTTTAATTTCGCTTATATTGAAATGACTAATAATGAGATTCAGTAGCGCATGCAGGAATTTTTCGGGGTCCGGGGTTGAAAGTTCACCATTCTTGAAATCATGCTTCTTTTGATTTTGTTGATTTTCGGGAACAAAACACAGTAAAAACTAATTATTGAATAAATACTTAGCATTAATTATAGCTAATCATTAAGAACAAGTACTTAATTAAATTTTACATACTATATACTTAGAATTATAATCAATCGGAAAAAAATCAAGGGCTCGGGGGGGTCCGGACCCCTCCCTCGTGTGCGCCACTGATGAGATTTCAGATTTTCTTGCATGTAAATAAATGTCAATCATATATTGCCTTCGAAAATTTTTGATTGACTGAAAAAACATATTGTTTTGAATAATTTTTATTTGAGCATTTTTACTTCAAATAAAAGAATTTTCTGAATTCAGCTTAAAAGTGAAGTGATTAAAAATATAGTTTGTGCATTCTGTTTTCTTTCGTTGGTGTGTTGTGGAAGTTAGGAAATGGTAGTGCCAGTTCAGGTGTTGTCCTCGTCACTTGATCGTGGTTCAAAATTACGAGGTCCGTCGCCAATAGCCCACGTGAAGCTTTAGAAAGCGACGTTAATATAATCATCACTCACTCTGTAAATATCAACTAAAAATATAGTGAGAGAATAGTAAAGAATTTTGATTATATATATATACATATATATTGTTATTTAAATTTCCACCAAGTGATTTTGAGCGATTAACTCTATCTGCTTTCAGACCTGAATTTGCTGTTCTTGCATCGCTTTATTTATTTTTTCATTGATATTTGATTTCAAAATGGTTGAAATACTACTTTTTATTAGAGAAAAGTACTTCTTTATAAACAGCTTTTTTCTTTAAACTCAGTTTAAAGTTTCTGACGACGTTCTGAACCGTGATTTTGAGTATAACTTGAAATAAAATATACATATAAAATTGCCTTAAGAATATTATCACAATAAAAGATTATTTAAATGCGATTTTTTAGCAAAAAATGAAGAAAAAATGACATATTTTCTAAACATTCTCCTTTCATAGAAAAACATTCTCCTTTCATCTAAAACTTCTTTATACAGTGCGAATTAAAAATTTTGCAATGTGTAATTTAGAATTGGATTTATTCATACTTTAATATATCAGAGCAGAAAAAAATACCATGGAAATCGCAGGTTATTGTTTCAATTGATAATAACTCTGCAAATAATGAGAATTTTTCGAAAGAATTGGTAAAATCCGATGTAGACTCAGGACCAGGTTTCCTAAAAGGCCAGTGACGTAACGTACACCCCCGCATTGTGAGGGTGGCAGGATTTCGAAGGGTCCAAAAATTATGGTTTTGCAATCCTTTGTAAGATCCGGCTTGGGGCCTAAGACCTGATTTTGCAGGGGGCTAATATTTTCCTTTGCATCACTGGCTAAAGCTATAGTCTATTAAAAAGGAATAACTAATCAAATACCTACAATCAAAAAATTTTTATTTTCGATTGGTTAATTTTATTTTATTTTAAATACGATGAAATACGTACATTTCTCAAAACTTCTCTTTAAAAATAAATCAGCCTCCTGCTCTGTAAAATAACTGATCATTATAAGTTAACTATGACGAGAAGAATTATTCCTTAGACTTGGGTGCAAAAGTGTGTAAATCTACCCCTGTGTAAACGAAAATTGGCAAAATAAAAAACCCTGAGCTTAAATCAATTATTTTTATTGTTATTATTTTATGTAATATAACTATTTGATTTAACCTTAGGAATTTCGGTCATATTGCTTATAATGCCAACTGATTATAGAGAATAAAAGCTCGAAAATACGAAGCTAACTCCAAAAATAATAATAATAATAATACAGCCTTGATTAAAAGTGGCACTAAAATACATGATTCGATAAATTAAAAAGTTGATCTGTAAAAACATTATTATTTATAAGAAATAAATGCACGTGTAAATTAATAAAAAGTATTAATTTTTTTTTACTACGCATCAATTTCTTTTAAAATGGTATGATTTGAACTCATGTTATATTTCTTTTGTTTTCTCAATTCAGATTTCCAGCTGTTTTTCACCGCAGTCTTGAGTCTATTAGCCTCTGGATTAGCGGCAGGTCCTGATCATTACAGAGCAGCTGTTGCGGAAACGGTGCTGTTTTCTGATATATCTCGTCCACCTAAAGAAGTTGTGAAAAGAAATCTAGACATTTATGAAGCAGCTGTGAAAGCATCAGCAAAGAACGTAAGCTTTTCTCAGTAATTTATTCAATAAGATAAATTTTTCCTCATTCTCGTCACTTTACTGTATTCAAATCCTAAGTTTCAAAATAAATGTTTAAAAAAGAAAAAAAAAGGAGGAGATCTTAGCATCAACTTTTAGAAAGACTGTCAGTGTTTTATAAAATAGTTGTCAAAATAATATTAGTAAATGTAAGGCTTTTTACGCACACATTATTAACCCTCTAAAATCCACTGACGTAGCCAATTCTGATTGGGCCTTGCATTAAATCTCTTTGAGCCATTTTTGTGGAGCCCCTTAACACTTCACGATTTTTTGCTTACAGATTTTGGGGGCCCTGAAGTTAGAATGCCACGTATCATTGATAAGGTGGTATCTATGCCCTTCTAAGAACTCAATACTTATTTTCAACTGTAGTTCACCATTTATTCAAAATCAAACATCAAAAAATGAACTATATTTGACTTGTACTATATTTATGTATTTATGAACCATATATATGATATATGATGTTGACCTCGTTTCATTGTTTTTATACCATAAAAAAGATAAAAATATCTCTAATACAGAGTGAATTGCCCATTCAGCCTCCTATTTTTTCCCTTTTTCTTTTTACATGCTGTCCGATAAACATGTCTCACAGAATATTTATAATAGCGCCATCTAGTGATATAACTAGATGTCTCTAACTATATGTTTATATATATATATATATATATATATATATATATATATATATATATATATATGATCTATAGTAGTGGTCTTTAAACTGTGTTCCACGAATCACAATAAAAAAATTGAAAAGAAACTTATTAAATGTGTGTGCAAAATAGATTCACGTTCCGTATGAAGTTTGTACAACTACAACAATTTAAAGCTCATCCCTGTCATTAAGAAACTGAAAATTTTATTTATACGTAATAGCTTTATTTTTCAATACTTTTTAGACTTTTATCATAATATAATAAAAGAATACTAAAACACACTCAACACACACATTTAATCTTTATATATATGTATTACCTACTAGATTGGGAAATAATTTATTCTGTACTACCTCAAGTTAAACGAGATAACTTTATACTCGTTAGTACAATGTCTTGCAAAACTAAATAATTTTCTAGTGGAAAATACACCTTTTTGTATTTGTGGAAAAACCACTTACAATAGAAAAGAGGGAGCAACTTATCAACACATATAAATAGATTCGATGTTAAAAATCTTATATATAATTTAAGCAAGAACAGCTCACTAAATTGTAAATTCATCCAAAATACACAGTATTTCTCACACAGCTATAAACGTTTTAATGTCATTCAGAACAATGTGTATAAGTGAAAAATAGAAACAAATCGAGCTCAGAAATATGTAATGTGACATCAGATAATTTCAATAGACCTGAAGGAAGGAAGGATTCGATCTGGGTACCTTCCTTCCGTACGCAAGTACTTTATCGGCCACGCCAAAACAATCGTCAGCGCGTGATGTTTGGTACTAGCTTATATAGATATCACATCGCCACAGACCTGTAAATCGACAGTTTGTGTGAATAAATGAAAGTATATATCCGAGTTACCAAACATAATGCGTGAGTAGGCGACAATTGATCACAGATTAATATTATTAATGCATAAATTATATTAAAAGTAGATTAAAATTTTTTAATAATAAATGCAACACTTTTTTAATTGTCTTCATATAAAGTACCTATAGCATGTTTGATCTACTTTAAATATTATTTTATATAAGGTATGTCTTTCTAATGTATGCGTAGAATAGGGTTCTACGAAACTACTTTCTAGTTCTAAGGGTTCCACTAAAACACCTCCTGGTTCTAGGGGTTCCGTGAATTGAAAAAGTTTGAAGACCACTGAGATCTATAGTATTACTATTATTATTAAGAACTATATATATTTTATACTTGAAACTATGTTTGGAATTGGACTATAGTTGACTATATTCTAGTGTCACTTTTAACTGTTTTATACTTAAAATTATTAATTAGAATTTTCCCTTTAAGTATGTGTTATTGTTATTTAATTATACTGCTTTGTTATATTAATTTTAGAACCTTTTCATGAATATTTTATCAACACTTTATATAATATATTTAGAAACTAAAAAAGTGTTTATTACTAAATAACAGAGGAAAATTTTTTAACTATTTAATTTAAACAAGAACATATAATATATAAAAGCAGTATTTTGAATAAATTATCGAATAATTTATTGTTGTTACAAGTGATCACCGTCATTGTATACACGACTATGCTATTTTTTTAAGTTATTGATATCAAAATCGTAGCATTAAGTTTTCGACTGTATTCTTAAACATTCTTATAGATACTGCTGGTTTAAAGGACAGGACTTGAATTTCTAAAACGGAAGTACGTTTATCTATTACATCCCGTAAGTCCACCTTGGGAGTCGATTTCCATACACACGTGCAAATTCTTACATGATCTCTAATTAACAAACGAAATATGCCTGTCAAATTTCAGTTTAATGTTCGAAAAAGAGAATTCTTTTTCTGTTATACCCCACAAGCTCCTCCCCTGTCCTTTGAAGTTGATGTTTACAAAAGCCATTCTTAGGAGATCTCTACTCAACAATGGAAACATACTTTGCTGTTGAAACTTTTAGTGCAGCGGCTCTGCCATCGCTTGTTTATATTCATTCGAATGTACGCTTTAGTGTTGGTCTCTACCTTGTCCTTATCACACACACATGTAATAAACGTTGTTCGTCCAACACCAGTTTTGATGTGACTACTTTGCGCTTTTCATTCTGACAGGTAAGATCTTTTATTTTTCCATTGGTAATAATTGAGAATGAGCATTTGAATAGAATGTTGAAATAAGAAGTCTGCAGGTCTTAAGGTTTTTTTATCTTTTTCGCCCCCGCAACCCACCTCCTCCAACCCTTAGAGTCAATGCCCGTAAAACCCATTCTTAGCGAATCTCTACGGAACAAAAGAAACATGCTGACAAATTTCAAAGTTATACATCTAATACTTCGTGTTTGTCACTTTTCTCCTAGATACGTAGATTAAATTCTTGTGTGTTTTGATGCTCTAATTGCTATGCATTTTTTCATATTTCCGATATTCTTTGTTAAATTCATACCAGGAAATATTTTGACATACTTTTCTTTTCCAGGATGTGGATATCATTGTATTTCCTGAATGCGGCATATTTCCTTGTGAAAAAGTAAACCGAAGTGTGTTAAGGACGTTTGTGGAAGACATCCCCAATCCTAAAGGAGAATCCATAAATCCTTGTAAACAATCTGATAAATTCCGTAATCATCCAATTCTGACAAAGCTCAGCTGTTTGGCAAAGGAAAATAATCTTTATATTGTGGCTAACACATTTGATTTTAAAAAATGCAAGCCTGTTGAAACTTGTGATGCGGATGGTTTTGATACGTGTACATCAGAAGAGTCTAACTGCCCAAGTGATGGTAACTTTTTTTACAATACAAATGTAGTCTTCAACAGAAAAGGCTCTCTGGTAAGCAGATACTATAAAAAGCATCTTTATTTTGAAAGGTCTTTGAACGAGCCCGATTTTCCACAAGACGCAACTTTCCACACGGACTTCGGAAACTTCACCACTGTTATCTGCTTTGATTTAATCTTCAAGGAATCAGTAGAAGATGTGAAAAAGCCAGGAATTATCAATCTTGCCTATCCTACATATTGGTACGATCACGTTCCATTTGTGTTTTGCTACTCCTTATCAGCAAGCATGGGCAATGACTAACAAAGTTAATCTGCTTGCTGCCAACGGCCATATGCCTAAAACAGGAACCTTGGGCAGTGGCATCTATTCTGCACATAAAGGAGCTTTGATATACACACATAACCCTGATTTTAGAACTAAACTTTTAATTTCAAATGTTCCACGGTCACTTAACAAGGAATCAGCTAATTCCATTGAATTAAATGAGAAAAAATTCTACTTGGAAAGTGGCGCTGCTATTGAAGTGGTTGGAGAAAAGAAGAGGAACGAAACTTCAAAAGTGATTGTACCACAACCGTTCTTGGAGAGGCGAATGATACGATGGACTCTTATCGTTGTTTTCATTCGCCCCTGAATGATTATCAGTATTTCAAACTTGAGGGCAATGAAGGAACTCATGAAATCTGTTCGAATGAATTTTGTTGTTCTATTTCATATCAAGCTCATTCCATGGATGAAGATTACTTCTTAGCTGTGTCTGGGAAGCCATTAACTTATTACGACACATTTTCTTATGGAATCCAGTCCTGTTTTCTGGCTCGTTGCAGATCATCAGATGGTCATCCTTGCAAACAGTTTCTTCTCAAATCTCGCACAATTTTTCAGAAAGTACTTATAAAGGCTAACTTCACGACGAGACATGTATATCCTTTTGCTCTAGACAGTGATGTTCGATTGACCAATAGAAAGAATTGGTCTTTCGATGGGAAATCCCAAATTACATACGAGAATCTGAATAAAAAATCATCGCTTACTTTCTTTGGCTTACATGGAAGATTGTACGACGTTGATAAACTTTTAAAAAACTTCTAAAATGTAAAACACCACTGTGATTTAATTTATTTCATCAAGACGCATAGAAAGAAATATATTATTTTTGTTATGTAATTCCATTCTTGTTCTTTAAAACACATTTGCTTTTCGTATCCATTTCGACATTGATGCTAAATTTTTATTATTTACAATCATATGCAATAAATTGTTTTCCTAAATATATTTCGTTAAATGTTGTTTTTTAATTTTCATAAAATGATATTTTGTGAAAGGTCTCTTAAATTTTTGTAAGTTCCTTTAAAAAATTCTGTAAAACTCGATCTATGTATATTTCACTAAATGTTTATCAAACGTTTGAGTATTTTTCGTTGTTTTTAATGCATATTTTTAAATATTTCATAAAAGAGGAAAACATCATCCATCAAAAACTATTTTTAAATATACTTACAGCTTTATAATATTCGATGTGCATTACTCATACAATATATATATATATATATATATATATATATATATAATATATATATATATCAATTGCTTGTGTAATGTTCCAAGGATATTTGTAACTGATTTTGTTAAAGTTTATGTTGTAATCATGTGTTCTTATAATGCGAGTGAGAGAGAAAGAGATCTAATTTTTTAATCATAATACAGATGGCTTTTCACCTCGTTGTTTAAACAATTGAGGTATAAATTTTTTGTAATTTTTCTTGTAACATATTTAGTGTAACAACAAAGGACCATAATGTAGAAAAGAAATATGCTTAAAATTTCACATTTTGATATAACGTATGACAAATTCTTATTGTGTGAAAAGCTGCGAATATAAAAATGTATTACTCTTTAAGAACATATTAAAATTGATAAAATTTAACATTAAAGCAATTGTATCATTGAAGGATTATTGTCAATAAACCTTAAGTAAATTAGTAAACTCTGAAGTGTATTACTCTCTTTAAGAACATGTGATTAAGTGTTGAATAAAATTTTAACATTAAAGCAATGGTAACATTGAGACATTATTGTTATAAACCTTATGTTGATTATAATAAACTTTTAAATGTATTATTCTGTAAGAACATGTGATTAAATGTTGAATGAAATTATAACATTTAAGCAATGGTAGCATTCTGACATTATTGTTATATACTTTAAGTGAATTAGTAAACTTTGAAATGTATTATTCTGTAGGAAATGTGATTAATTGTTGAATAAAATTTTACAATTAAAGCAATGGTACAACACACATTGAGACATTATTGTTATAAATCTTAAGTGAATTAGTAAATTTGGAAATGTATTATTCTGTAAGAACATGTGATTAGTTGTTGAATGAAATTTTAACGTTAAAGCAATGGTAACATTGGGACACTATTGTCAATAAAGCTTAGTTAACTCTAGTAAGCTCTAAAATGCTTATAATTATTATTATTATTGAAAAAGAATTTTGGTATTAATGCAGATTATGTTTTTTGTAACACATGTATATTTATATATTAGCAAAAAAATCTTATTATTTATCTATATAAATTTAAACAAATCAATTCCTTTCTTTAAAGAAGACTTGCATAAAGCATACTTCAAAATTTAATTTTGAAAAGTCTGAATTTTTCGTCCTTTTATTTTTATAATTATAGCACACATGACATGTTTTTATAATCTGAAACTAGCCTTTAACACTAATAAAAGATTAACCTTGTGCTTAAACATAAAATTTTTTATCTCGTGCTTAATCTACGTTTCAATTCAAAAGTTAACTTAAGAATTTTTTTTTTAAAAAATACTTTCAATTTTCTTATTTATAATAGGAAATATTTTTAATTGATAATTTACTTTCTTGTTTTAGAAGCTACTTCATTCGTATTATTCCTGAATGCCTGACATAAATAAACTAAATTAGTATTAAACACAACTCTTTAGTACTTTGATTTCTTTTCGGAAATTGAAAAGTATTTTATGCTAAAAATATCGCTTGTATATATATTATATATATATATTCACTTGCTAATGTTTTTCAATTCCAACTATTAGTGTTGTGAATTATCGTCCCTACTTGGGCGGAGTGTATCCGTCACTGCGCTCAGACCCACGTGGGGTATATCTCGACGAAAACGATATGTAGGAGATCCTGCCTGTGTGAAAATCTTGAACATTGTACCCTGCGTGGGAGGAGCGTATCGGTCACTGAACTCAGACCCCCGTGGGGTGTATCCCGACGAAAACGATATGTAGCTGATCTTACGAGAATCGAAAACCTGGCTTCAGCGCGTTTGGTCGCTGTTGTTTTTATCTCGGACATTTTCTATTTAAAATCTTGATCTTGGCTTCGGCTTTCTGGAGTGCCGTTGTTTATTAGAATATTCTCAGTCTAATATTTAAATTAAGGATTTAATTTTTGTAAAATTATTAAGTTTTTGTTTTATTCAAGTTTATTGTGTTACCATTAAATCCAGAAAAAGACAAACTTGGACTCCAGTATTATTTTCCAGAAAAACACCCACACACGCGATACCAGTGTCTACGTATCAACACTCACATTTATCTTTAATTAGTTCACTCTCTCCTATATATATATATATATATATATATATATATATATATAGGCTTATTCTCTACAAGCAGAGCAGAATAACCATCAACAATCATTCGAAAACACACAATAGACATGTAGGAAAATCTGATGAAGGACAGATATATATATTATATATGTGTGTGTGTGTATATGTGTGTGTGTGTGTGTTGTACCGTAAAATCTGGCGTATAACGCGCACTTCTAACAAAAAATAAGATCAAAATTTACGGGTGCGCATTACACGCCGATTATAAAAATGATAACTTCAAAAATAAAAAAAGAGAGATATGTATAAAAAACGCTTAAACTTCTACAATGATCTGAATACTGTTTATTTAGAAGAAATGTCATACCTTATAAACTTAAAACAAAAAGTGTTTTTTTTTCTAGAAATATACTATTTTTTCAAAATCCTCTGGGGTAGTACATTGAATAAATGGCTTCAAAACTTAATAGCATTGCTAACGTACATTCCAGGTTCCTTCGTAAAAAAATAGGGGGGGGAGGTGCACATTATACGGCGAATATACCTTAAAATTAAAAAATGCAGCTTGAAAGTGTAGGTGCGCGTTATACGCTGGATTTTACGGAATGTGTATCGTGTTTACAATTTTTCAATCGTTAATAAAATACTTTCTATTCATCCATTCAAGTTCTTAACTTGTAGTGGATGACTCTTGATGTTAATGCAGTTTTTTCAAATATTAATTCATTAATCAGATTAAAAAATGAATAAATAGTAACAAGCAATAATAATAGTCCGACATCATAAATAGAAAAGAAAATCGTTGGTTGTGTCCCAGTAACACAAGGGATAACGTGTTGAACTTCGTAATCCAAAGGTCATGGGTTCGAATCTCACCTGGGATGCCTTAATTTCCTAGAATGTGATTTCTATTTTTCAAAACTTTTTTATTAGGATAATTATGTTTAATTATGAATAAATAGTAATAAAAGCAAAACAAAATAAAGTCCAACACCATGTTTTGAAAGGAAAATGGAAAATTGCAAGGAAAATCACCTTCTATTTTGTCATTTAATATTGTGATTCTGTCATATGTATATACATATTTATATTAATTGTAACTATTTAATAAAAAGTAACTAAAATAAAAAAAAATTTCTTTGTAGGAATTGACTTAAATTTATATATATATATATATATATATATATTTAAATATATATAATTCAATCACAACACAGGAATCAATAAAAAAATCGAAACCAAATGAATCCTATAACATAAAATCCCATTTCAAAATATCAATGGCGAATATAAAAGACAAAATTCCAACGTTTTCAAACAAAATTAAAAAAAATTATAAAATAAAAATTTATAAAATATCCAAGTGCAACCAAGTAATATATATATATATATATTGCGTGTTTATTATATGTTTAATTTAAGGCATTAATATTAACTATAAAACATGTTACCTAAAATAGTTTTTGATATACACTCTATAACAAAGAAAACGACGCACCAAGAAGGAGTTGCCCGATTATTATGAAATTTCGTATGCAAAGACATTTCAGCCGAACATGCAAATGATTAAAATTTGGTGTCCAGCGAATGAATAGCGGGAGCTACAGCGCATCAGAACTGCGCACTCAGCAGGTGTCTATAAGAAGCGATTCTCAAGTGATGGTGAAAATTTCTGTTGCATTGAGATTTAGGATACATTTGAACAACTGAAAAATTGCTCCACCGCAGTATTCGAGCTATCACGAGCAAATATCAGAGTTTGAAGAAGTCGTATCATTGGACTGAGAGAGGAAGGTTGGGTAAATCGGAGAATCGCTGGTCATATGGATCGAAGCGATGCGACCATTAGAAGATGCTGGCAAGAATGGGTGACAGTGGCAGATTGCAGCGTCATGGTGGTAGCGGTCGACCTAGGGCCACAGCAGATCAGGAGGACAGGTTGATTGTCAAATCAGCTGTTACAGCGCCTGATTCATAGTTATCAACCCTCAAACGAGCTCCCCGCACATGAGTGTCTACCATGAACATTCACAGACTGCTGATAGAGCAAAATTTACACTCGTACCGACCGCTACGTCACCTGCCATTCATGCCTGCGCACTCTGGACCTAGATTACAGTAGTGCTTGAATCGATCCGGGTGGAATCATGCTGAATGGGGACGTATAGTGCTTAGCGACTAATCCCACTTCCATCTGTGTTCTGACGATCATCGAAGACGTGTCTGGAGACGGCCAGGGTAGCGTGCCGATCATGCTTTCACTATTGCACGCCACACAGGCCCTCAACAAGGAATTATGGATCTGGGGTGTCATTTTTTTTTTAAGCCGGACCCCTTTGGTCGTCATTAAAGGCACACTTACAGCACATCGATACGTCGGCGGCATTCTGAGAACTGTTTTGCTACCGTTCCTTTCGCAGTACCCTAGCCTTATTTTTCAGCAAGATAATGCCAAATCACATACCACACGTGTTGCTATGAACTGTCTTACAGCTTATCAAACACTTCCTCGGCCAGCCAGATCCCTCTACAATCGAGCATGTCTGGGATATGATAGAAAGGCGATTGCATCTATCATACCAGAGAATGTTGATGATCTGGCCCAAATATAGAAGCAAATTTGGCAGGAAATACCGCAGGAGACCATCAGGGTACTTTATCACTCTATGTCACATTGTGTGGCAGCTTCCATCCAGGCTAGAAGTGGGTCAATGCCTTATTAAGCTTGCTACTTTGTAACTATGAAAAAAATCATTCAATTTTTCTGAAATTTTAATCATTTTTTATTTTATACGTAATCTTTCTACCCACCAATTTTTGTCTCTATCGGACAACTCGTTCTTGGTTCGTAGTTTTTTTGCTAAAGAGTGTATATAATGTTAGGCATCAATTAAATCAAACCAAACATGGATGTAGCGGTAAATGGCATCAGACCATTTAGAACTAATGTTTTTTTAAGAATAAATGCCGTAAAGACTTTTCTGAAAGTTTCGAAAACAATTTTCTTTCAAAGATGAATGAAAATTGTCCCCTCTCTCTCTCTCTCACTATATATATATACATAAATAAATATATATATCTTCTGATATGATTTATTTTTTATTACTATAAATGTTTTATGTATTATAACCCGAAATGTGTTTGATCATGCATTAAATATAGTTCGTTAACTTTAGAAGTTAAACATCCTATCATTTTTATGAAGTTGTCAACAATTTTTTTCTTCTGTTCATGAAAAATTTTATCTTTTCGAGTGAGATCGAAAGATCATTGTATAACCAGATGACTCAATGAAAAACATACATTATAATGCAGATCGATTTTATTTTCGAAGCAGTCGTTCTGCGGTTTCATTTGAAATGCCGTTCACCCTATATGATCTCCATTCGTTTTCCCTAGAACAATTTATTTAAAAATTAATTTTTACCACTTCCTTTACGTAAAAAAATTTTAAAAAAAACTTTTCCGCAAGTACACTGGCCATAAAAATTGCAACACCAGGAAGGAAGTAAACAGCAAAACTTAACTTATCGTACACTGATAGAATAGAATAGAAGGTAAAAAAAAAAACATCCAGAAAATAAGTAGGCAATTTGGAACCGTACAGGGCTCAAAAACCGTACACACACAGCTGCCGTGTCTGGCACCTAAAATGGCTCAAACTGGATAGGCATCTAGTCGAACTTGATTCAGATGATTCATATGGGCAGTCATCCCATGCTGCTCTAGTATGTCATTCTTCATCAATCGTAGCGCTGGAAAGTTGTCGCAGCATCCCAGTCTTTGAACACCCCATGACCAGATGTTTTCAGTGATTGAAAGTTCTAGAGAACGTGCTGGTGAAGGCAACCGTCCAACATCCTCTGTGTCGAGGTATATCAGCACACAGGTAACATGTGGTTTTGCGTGATCTTGTCGAAAGATGACGTCTCAAAGATAAGGCATAGTTACCTTGAAAGGAGAAATACAGAGATAGCTGGTCACATTACTGATGACACAAGCAAGAAGTGTTCGTGTCGTGTATCCAATGGATGCCCATACCATCACACCAAGTGCAGGGCATATATGATGGTATCGAATCATAGCAGACCATGTGCGTTCTCCTCGATACCTTTAGACACGATACGTCTATCATAATATTGTACACTAAAGCAGGACCCTACCGAAAATATGACGTGGTACCCAACTGTGTCGTTGGACGCACTATTGTCACCTCACGTCTCTGTGCTGCTGTGTCAAGGAAAGCTACAAAATTGACGTTGTGAAGGCAGTTTGTCCTGCTACGGTCATTGTCGCATTGCCTTTGCAGATACTTGTATGTTGCAAAGAAGCCTATTTTTTTACTCGAGTTTGGTGATGTGAGTGTACGATCCTATAAGTCCGACCTGACAGCATATCTATCCTCCCGAGTTAAAAGCCGTTTAGATCCTGCATAGCGTTCAGTAAGACCCATTTAAGCTCATCGATTCCATATTCACAATAGAATTTTGAATTCCTACCAATGACAGCAGCTATATAGCGAAATGAAAGTCTGCATTCTTACTAGGCGATGATTCTACCGCTATTGAATTCCGATACGCACTGGTAGTCATTCTTACTTATTATTCGAGGCAAGCAAAGCCTTCTCACGAACAACCAAACTTTAAATGCGGTTTTCAAAAGAGAAACCCGCGCAGCGTAACTTTCCTTTTGAGGCCCTTTCATACGAGTAAACTTGCACCACATAAAAGAGCAGACAATTCGGAGCTCGTTTTGAATAGAAATTTTCTGTGTTCCATCGCACACGATCAACTGACCCACCTTGCTGTCCCATTATCTCAAACACTTAAACATCGCATTCTTCTCTCTTCTCGTTAGTTAACTCAATTAAAAACATACTGAGGAAGCTCCACTCTTTATACTCAGCTATTTCTGCATAGAAAATTTTAAAAAGCTTTTTATTGCTTCTTCGCGCTCAATTACTGTACCGATGAGTTAGGCATACTCTATTTCCTTACGATAATCCTTTTTCAGTCAACTTTGTGTCAGCATGTTAAAGAAATTCTCTCCCCTCTTCATAGCAGAGGTCTGGAGACAGGAAACGAGTTAACTGGCACTAAGTTGTCTCGAGTGAAACGGGACTTAAACTTTCAGATCAGAACCATGCTTTCCTCTCGCGACATCCGTTAGCGCTTAAATGCTAATCATTTATATACACTCATGGAAAAAAAATTAGCGCACCAAGAAGGAGTGGTCAAAATGAAACGAAATTTTACATACGTAATGACTACTTTGATATAAGTAAATGGTTAGAAAATCAAAGAAAAAGGCAAAAGAACGGAGGTTTTAATATCCTGTTGAACCCCCTCCAGCGTGAATGCACGATGCGATTCAATCGGACATTGAGGCATACAAGTTCTGTATGATGTCTTGAGACATTTCGTTAAATATTTGCTATAACCTTGCCTCTAGTTCAGTTCAAACTCGTGGGAAGCCCAACTCGCCGTCCCAAATTATCCCAGATATGCTCGATTGGAGACAAATCTGGGGATCGGGCAGGCCAAGGTAGGGTAGTAACAATGTGGAGACAGTCTTGTGACACCCTTGCCGTGTGAAGCCGAGCATTGTCTTGTTGAAAAATGGCTCTCGGAGCCGTTGCATGAGTGGCAACACATGTGGTTGCAGGATGTCATGGACATACCGTTGTGCTGCCATGGTGCCACGGATCAATACTAGAGGTGACTGTGTATTGTAGAAAATGGCACCCCATACTCTCACACCAGCTGTGGGAGTGTTGTGTCGCTGTAAAGCAAAGGCAGGATTGAGGCGTTCACCACGGGGTCTCCACACACCAACACAATTGTCATCACCACTGAGATTAAATCTGGATTCGTCTCTAAAGACGACTTGGTTCTATTCCGCAGCAGTCCAGTTTCCTCGTGCGCGGCACCACTCCAAACGGAGGCGTCGATGGGTGGGCGTCAAGGGCAACACACGTAATGGGCGCAGCGATCCCAAATGTCCTTCAGCCAGGCGTCTTCGTATGGTTTGAGGACACATGGGCCCCTAGTGAAGGTGCTACCTGTGCCTGGATGGCGGCCGATGAAGCAGTTGGTTGAACGCGTGCATTTCTTACGATGTGGCGTTCTTCTCGACGACTGATCTATCGAGTGTCCTGAGCCTGGTCTTCGTGTAAATGATATCTCTCGGATCCACTGGTCCCAACACCTCTTCACAACACAATCAGAGCGGCCTTATTGATGAACTACTCACCTAGCTGACCACCTAGCTTCCATCATGCCAATGATTCTCCCCTCTCAAACTGCGACAGCTGCTCATATTGTCTTCGAAAACGGTGTAATGGCATGTCTACCTCAGCTCTTCCTTTGTAAACGATTCAGCACACTCAAACAAGCTTTGTTTACCTGTTTTATACTCCATGGAGAACGACGTTAAACGCCCTCTACCGGTTATACGTAATGCTCAATCCCGCTGCATTTCTAATCATTTGCATATATCCCCGATATGTACCTTCATGTCAAGTTTCGTTAAGATCCCGTAATTATTTCTTGATGCGCTAATTTTTTTTCTATGAGTGTGTAAACCAGAATCATCTTCCTTTTAGGCTAATTTGACGTTTGTAACATTTCATCTTCGTAGTGTTTTAATTTTAACGACCAGCAGTGTAGAAGGAAATTTGTGGATTTAATGAATTGGTGATGCGTTCAATTCATTAGTAAAATTCCAAATATAAAACGAGTGTTGATTATAGATTTCATTTTCCTGATCATGGTCATCACCTAAAATTTAGCAGAAATCAGTTTCTTCTCATCACATCTGTGAAAAACATTTATGTGGAAACAAAATACGAATAAAAGCACAAAGTAAAATGGTTTGAAAAGTAAGTGTTTACTATTGAATTAATTACATGTAAGAATATTAGACTTTTCTTATATATTTAGTAAATGGATGTCCTGAATATACTTTTGTGAATATTCACAAAGATAATTCGGGAAGGAAACATTTGATGATATATTTACCAAGACATTCGATCAACTTGTAGCTTTCTACTAGTATCATCAAACCATTTTTAAAAATATTCCTTTGTTCATACCAGAATACTTTATGAATCTGCATTTTTAAGACAACAGGATTATAATTTGAAACTGTCAACAATCACAAAATTATTAAAGTTACTGTAATAATTACTATCGGAATTCCTAGGTTGAAATTAAAGATTTATATTAATTCTAGGAATAATATTGTGAAATTTCACTTGGTTAAATGCCCTCTTCCTTCAAAATCGAGCAATTTTGTGACCCACTCTCCTCTTTTTCATCCATCGTTAAACATGCCATACAGCCCATTTTATAACATAAAACGTGATGCTCGAAGGAGTTATCCGAATGGGACGAAAACTGATAGATGTACGAGTAAACTATTGAAAAGAAATGCTAAAAGGTATCATAAGAATTCACAATGTTTTGTCTAAGAAATACAGTTACCAAAGCAAATAATAATAAGTTGCTCCATCTCTGGCCCTGATACAAGCTCTTATCCAGCTGAGCATTGGCTTAAAAAGTTGGAAACTGTCCTCTTAAAAGAGTGCTGGCTTATATTTTCAATTGACGAGTTAGATTCCAGAACGTTCCGAGATGCCAGCTCATCATAGTCTAGACGTACTGTGTCGGGGAGAGATCTTGCGATTGCACCTGCCAGAAAAGTAGTGGAGAAGTACTAAGATAAGCAACAGAAAGGTATGTCATGTGCGATAAGGCATTATCCTATTGAAATGTAATCATCCTCGACGGGCCAACCACCATGTTGTAAATATGCCACAGATAATAGCCAAAGAGGTCTGGCAATCAAATGAAATGATAATTTATATCATAACTTTTTGGTATTCCTTCTCCAGTTATCTGGTCTGGTTATGTGGTGGACATCAATCGGGTGAGTATCCCACCAGCGTCTAGGACAGTGATGGCGCACCTATGACCCGTGGGTCAGACGCTGACCCACGCAAGTTTTTAACTGACCCACGATTGCTAGGAAACCACTTGTTTGTTTACGCGAGTTTATTTAAATTTTCTAATTTGTGTGGACTATTTGTATTCCATTTGAATATTTTCAAGCCCATTGAGACAAAAGGAATTTAAATGCTGTCTATAACCTTCAGTTTGGTCATTACAGTTCAAAACACTGTCGTAGCTAGTCCTGAGTGGACCCCGAATCCAAATTCTTTGGAGTTCCTTTTTGGTGGGCTCTCAATATTTTGCGATCTTTTCTTACACATTTTAGGGCCCCTGAAGCTTGGGGGCCCCGTATCATTGATACGGCGGTAGCTACACCCCTAGTTTCAAAGCTACGCAAACAACAACAAATGTATATGAAAGTATGTAGTATTTGAAATAAAGTAAAAGTGTTTACAAAATATATCAAAGTGTATAAGTTTGCTCACATTTAGTTTATTGAAAAACAATCGAAAACCAAAGCAAAAAACCATATTTAAAGCACTTTCTTCGGATAAAATGCACTTTAATCAGTTATGTTTGTAGAAAGAGACTTCCAGGGCACCCTTTTTTACCCATTATAAGTCAACTGAATTTAAAGATGTTTAGTTTTAAAAATACTCAGTTAAAAAATTTTAAACCTAACTCTGGTGCAAATGGGCATTAGTGACCCACGTGCTAGTACTAAAAAAATATATATATGAACAAAATTTGACCCACTCTCAAAAAGGTTCGTCATCCCTGGTCTAGGACGTCTTCAGACACGTTTTCCTTGGGCGTTAGGACTAAATTTGAAACTAGATTCATCACTGGGAAAGCAATTCTGCTCTATTTTGTGAGATTCCAGATTGAATATACTCTATAGTCACTATAGCAAATACACCTGGTAGTATGCAACGTTGAGGGGGCAGTTAACGTAATGGCCTCTGTGATTTCATTTCCTGTCCACTGAGTAACCTATCAATGCTCATTTCAGTCATTAGTACCCCGGTTACACGTCAGATAGCTGATAAGGTCGCATAAGGAGCTGCGAGCACCGATTGGACTCTGTCTTTGAATTCTGTTTTCGCTCTCGGTCAGCCGTTATATTCTTGATTCTCTGGTACAGTCATGTATTACCCATTACTGCCAATATGATTTAATCTCATGGCAGAACCCAAACTCGTATGTCGGGTGATTCTGCAATTTGATTACCATGCTTTCTTTAGACTATTTGAACATGCAATTTTAAATAGTAACTTCCGCTCATACTACTCACGAATCCCCCTACAATCTTTGGTACATTCCATCTAAGTACTATTCCAATACAGCCAAATTCGTATCAAAATTATACCCCAGAACTGTAATGTCTTTTTTTTTTTTTTTCATTCCCTCTGAATGTTCCATTGGAATGTACTGGAGCTGCTGCTGTTTAGTAATAGGCCACCAAAATTAAACATTTGTATATTCTATCGTAAGCTATGTGCATACAAAATTTTGTCCGTTTCGATAAACTCCTCATCGGTTTTATCCCATAAAGTATACGAATGTGTCTCTTGTCACTTCTGCTGAGGTTGAATATTTTTTTAATTGTATTTGTGTGTCAAGAATGTTCTAGAACTCTTATACATAAAGAACACTAGGTTGGAAATGATTTGCAGGAATAGCTTTCCGGCGTCACATTCATCCTGATAAATACAATCATTTGGAGTATTGTGCCATATGGACCTTGGTAAATTCAGCTATTCACAAAAATTATGTAGTGCCTTTTTTTTCTTCAGGTCCTAAACTTAATGTTTAATCTATCACTCTTTTTAATAATAACAAAGTTGTAAGGGGAAAAAACCCACTGAACGCTACAAAAATTTTGTGTTGTGCTACGTACTTAAACTGCCTCAGTTCACGATTATTGACATCCGTTTTTCTTCCAAACAAGTTCCCTATATTTGCTAAGAAAGGAAAAGCCCCAAGCCGAGCGTACTTCTTGATGAGGACGACAGCAGCCTCCGACCGCCTTCCTATATCCCCGCTCTTCACGACTGGTAGAACCAGGCCCATTAATATTCCCAGATCACAGTTTTTCGAACTCATATTCAAATATTAGTTTTGTTTTTATAGTATTAACACTTAAAACAATCATTACTTTCGAATAAAAATAGTACTTTGAGAAAAAAAATTAACATTTAATAATTTGCTAAAAACTACACAACATAACGTTTTCTTGAAAATTATTCAGAAAAAATGCATTATTATATATCAAGAAATATTTGAATTGTTAGAAATATTTTTTTTTATAAATACGGAGTTTTCAAAATTAAACTGCTCTGAAACTGGCGTTACTTCATACACATATACATGTTCATTTCGACAAATTTCTTGTCAATCGACCGTAGTTTTTTTCTCAAAAGTAAGGAATTTAAATAGAATTTTCTGAATGTTTATATTACTATATATATTAAAATTAATTCAATCCACTACAAATGATTCTCATTAACTTCTCAACCTCCAATATGTTTGGGCTTTTACAACTCCTTACCGTAAATTATCCCTATACCTTACAACGTGATAGTACTTTCTTTTATGTGCTATAGCTTATTTGTTTGTCTTAGAAACAGTAGTCTAAGTCGCCCTATTTAAAAGTACCTTGAACTAAAGCGCTGTTTCGCAATGATAAATCAAAGCAATATTTTTACTGTTCTGTAAACAAACAGGAACTATATATAGAAATAAATTGATACATTTGTTTTACAAAAAAAATGTAACCTTAAAATAGTGGTAAAAAACAATCTATTGATTCATCAAGGAGCCAGAACAGGAAAAAGAACTGTTTACCCAAAAATATTTTTGCTTCTTCCTAGACATCAGAAAAATGGGTAGAAAATCTTAGGATTCTAAAGGCTCAGTTTACTATGCATTTGAGTGGTAAAAATTTCAAAATAAATTTCTCTTCTCTATATTTCGAATACTTTATATATTCTCACTTTAGAGCAAGTTATCGCATGACGCCCAGTGTGTCAGTTACGGAAGTTTTTTCGGTATCACACAAAAGATTGCCTCTTTAAAATGATTAAAAAAAATACTAGAATCCATTTTGATTGGGTTTCCATGATGCTGATTATCTAACATTGTGTTTGAGAAAAATGTGGTTGCGTAAGAGCTAGGAAATTAAATATTTATTTTACTTACGTCATAGCTTTTAATTACAGTATATACACCTACATTGAAGTTATTCATAATATTGAGTACTTCTTTAGTGTTCAAAAAAATATGTTATTTGTGAGGGAGAAGGCAACACAACCGTTCTCTTCAGTGTCTTTTAACGGAATCCCCCTCTCTCCACTCCATGGTCTTGGGATGGGGTGGTTTCTTTCTGACACCTTGAAGAAAACTCGGAGTTTCCGGCTCGCAGGTGTCCAGCTGTTGGGTTTTCTCACGGTCATAGGTCACTGGGGCGAGTCAGATCACAAGACCCCGCAATATTTTGAGGTGCTCATGTGCATAGAAACGGTGTTATCCTATCCACAAAAAGAAGCCGATTCTTCAGCTGTGTGACGCGAAAACGTCACAGCATACAAGAAATGTGTTGCCTTAGCCTCCCAAAATCTCTAAAGAACGACCCAGTATAACATGAATTGATCAAGATTAAATTTTTTAAATGGGGCAGCTAAGATTCAGTGAGCATAATTGGCCATAAGGGATATTCGGAATACGTATGGGTTAGTTTTAATTAATCTAATTGATTGAAATAAGCTCTCTGTTTAGAATTATCTTAATATGCTATAAATTTCATAGTTTTGTGGTGTTTTTCAATAAATTTACAATTTTAATTGGAAGTATAATTGCTATCATTAGAAAATTAAAACAACATATTAAACTGAAATTATTCATTATTTAGTTAATTATTAAAGTTTATGGAAACGCGTTTAATATTTAAGAAACTCAAAAATTTACAATTAAATTTTAAGGTCATAGGAAGTATTAGGAAAACTCACATTTCATTGTTTCTTTAGAAGAAAGATTATTTATTCATTTCAATGTAAAATTATAAATAAGGAGTGAAAACTCAAATTGTTTATATTTATTAGAAAATGTAAGGAGTAATCCCAAGAGAGTTTTTTTATGTTTTAAGTCATTATTGGTCTAGATTTAAAAAAAAAAGAATATTCTGTTATAAAGGCGAATTAATTTTGGAAAGGTATTCAGAAAACAAAAGCAGTTTTGGCCACTTTCAAAAATAAAAGAATTTCTTACAAATCATTTACTAAATTAAAAGTTTAATTAAAAAAATTACTTGAATGCACATGTTTAAATTGTTGAAATCTGCAATTTGAAGTGTTAATTGTAGCTTAATATATTCCCTCTTCGTAAGTAATTCTACAATGTTAATACTTGTAAAATTTTCCTCTACTGTTCAAAAAGAAATTTTCAAACCTACAAAAAGAAATACATAAAAAAAACATGGGACGTTTATTAAAATACATTTTTACATTCCTGTATCACTTTTTAAGCAAATATCTATTTCAATGAAATGGTAGCATGTATAAAAACAAAGCTCTCTAAAGCTTTTCATAGCAGTAAAGCTATTTGTCTATTGAAATCTGATAAAAATTAATATTAATTATACAGAATAAGGAAATTACTTGAAAGTTTATATATATAAAAAGTGTCCCGAAGAAACTCAACGTCAAATACTCTGGAAAAAAGGGGGATCATAACATATCACTTGGTTAAGTGATGACTAGTATATTTTTGAAAATGGATAAAATTGACACCCTTCACTATATCATTTGATACTATGATCACAAATTTCCCAATTTTAAAATCATTTTTTTTTCACTAATGTAATTTTGCATAGCTGTACTATGAAATCACAGTCACAAATCGGGCAAAAAACTTCGCTAGTTTAGTTAAAATCAACGAAGTTTGTTTGAGTCAGGATTTGAGAAAATGATGTCATTTAATTTTGACTCCCCTGAAACGTAGTGACCCTAGATATACTTAATTTTCTAGGTAGCGAGATGGATCACACGGCTCAAGTAAAAAAAAATTACTTTTTATTTACAATTTTCAATCTAAATTAACAGCATAGTTATTGTATCATTAAATAAGAAGATTCACACATCTAGTTATCAGATACTTTGAATCGTCGTCTGCTGGGCTCTTTCCCAACGGTTTAAAACTGGATCTCGTAACGTCCAAGATTCGCCAAAAAAGTAAAGCAGAGTTCATTTTCTTGTAGTTCTTTCGCTTGTCTAGCTGATCTCTCGGATCTCCTTCCACTCGCTGATTTCGTTAATCTCACAGCTCTCACTGATCTCGCAACTTTCGCTGATACCGTAGCTATCACTGATCTCGCAACTTTCGCTGATACCGTAGCTATCACTGATCTCGCAGCGCTACCTGATTTTGCCGCTCTCGCTGATCCCACAGCTCTAGCTGATCTCCTACATTCATTGATTTCGCTTCTCTTTCTGATCTCTTTCATTTGTCTCTTTAAATCTTTTGAGTGGGGCTCTCTCACTCCCCTACAATTTCTGATTGGCACCTTCACACGGTAAACTAAGCTTTCGTCCCAATCAACCGTTGGATCTTACGGGAAAAAGTACCGTCTGGGCACGACCCTCTTGTCACCACATGTCGAAACCATACGGATAGGCCATACATTAACATGTCACTACGACCCATAAAATACAATTATGAACATTTCCTCCTCACAATCGTGAACCATTTAATCCACATATGTATAGCACGGCCACGCGTTAAAGGGAACAAAAGAATGGACAGCCGTTGAAACAGGTGTGTCATATCTATAGTCCGCTTTGAAGGAATGTCCACATAAAGCGATTCTTCACGTGGGATGTCAGGGAAGAAAAGAGGGTTACCAAACAGCTGGATAAGGAACAACGTTACACCCTATAAAGGGAAACATATTGCATGCAACACTAGGCAAGTTATTTCAAAAGATGACCAATTTAGTGTCGACTACCAAGTGGTATAAACTTGCTACTATACATAACAAGTATTGACTTTTTTTTTCTTGTTTTACAAAAACACTTCATTTAAAATAAACTCAATCTTAGGTGTGTCTCAAACTAAAACAATACATTTAAAAATAAAACGGAAAACATTTTTATAAAACTATAATGAATTAAATTACCTATGCAAACTGATGTATTCTAATACCAAACAAATATAACTGCCTGAAGGTTCTGATATATCCTACCATGATGATAATGATGATCAATTCAAGAATTCTTTATGACATCAATGGAAAATCGCAGTGAAGGAGAATCAACCTAAAATCATCATTGGTCAGTGATCGTAAAGGTTTCTCTAATCACATGATAGTTTGGATCGTATGATCGGTCTTTCGAAGTTTTGGTATGACATATGAGACTCAGATTTTCCTATTGTGCCCAAACGGTGGAATTCTATAATTGAAGTATCTCGGAAAATGTATTGTGTTGAAGCAAGAGACGGCACATCATCAGGAAAACTCTGTTATCAAGATCAATAGTACATTACATACACAATTTTCTCAAAGACTTCAAAGAACATTCGAATAAAATTATTAGATACTTTTATAAGCTATGCTCTGTATTGGAAATTAAAAATATGCTAGGCATTTTATTAATTTTTGTTTATAAAGTGAAAAAGTTAAATCGAAAAAAAAAATTACTCAATATTGATAATTTCATAAAAAATAATCTCGTTTGTGTGAAAATAATAAATAGTTTGAATTCACAGGTTTTATTTATTTATTTTTTCCCTACTCCTCATATCCTGAACTTCACAATTAGAAAAATAGTGTTTAGAAACCGGAAAGTTAAATAATTATAGAACAGTAACAAAAAAAAACTTCTTAAAATTTTAAGTGCGATGCACGAGCTTAAGATATTCTTTATTTAAAAATATCGCACATGAGGAAAATAGATAAAATACTAAAAAAACAAACCATAATATCAAATGAAACAGGAAATAATAATAATAAATAAATAAATTTATTGGAAGGAAAAGACCAAAAGAAAAAAAAACTTCTAAATGATTCGAAAATATAATAAAATTTAGCCCCTGGCTGTGGGCCATCGGGGATTTCGCGGAATGAAAGAAAAAAATGCACGTTGGGTAAAATTCCATTTGGACGATCTTTTTGGGAATCTTTCCCATGACTTTTTCCCACATAAAACAATGATGTACTGCTTTCTGCAAGAATGGACTTTTCTGGCAAAAATGCTTTCTTGTTGTAAATCATGTTTGTGTTATAAACATGCAAATTTCTATATCACATTCATTAAATACTGTTTAATGCAAATTTCCTCTTGCTTTTATGCTCATCCATTGTTAAATTAGACACATCCATTATTAAATCACCTCCCCAACGTAACTTTTAGATGCTTATGTTTTGAAAATCTGAATATAGTTACACAACTATATACCTTAAACATATAAAAGAAATTGGGGTTTTACAGTTTATAATAAAATAAACAAATAATTTGCACTTTTTTTTTCTAAGTTGAAACATTAAATTACATTAATAATGGAGGAAACGATTGATTTTGATAAAGGTTTCCTCCATAAAAGCAGCAAATAAATATATTAGTTCAGAAAAATTCACTTAATTTTATTATTTTAAAAATTGTATATGTATCGCACACAATCCAGATTACAAAGTAACATTTCATACAAAATTTCGAAACATTTTACTATGCGCTTTGTGTTTTTTTTTATTAAAAAAAGTAGTATAACATATGTACTTTTTAATCATATAAATTCCAAAAATACATTTAATCCTTTTTTCTAAAATGTTGTTGTCCCTATGTATAAATTAAGTGTTTTGCTCTTATTCGCTGAATAATCCTAATACTTTTAACTGATCTAGAAGTGTGTATGTAGAATAATTTTTTTAAATGATTTTTCTCCTTGTTATATGAGAGTCTTATTTTAAGATAATAAGACCATTTATTTCAATTGTGCTCCCACAAAGCAGTGATGGTTTCGGCAAGCGCGACTGTTAAGTGACGAGGACGACACCTGGGCTGGCACCCCTCTCTCCTAACTTCCATATCCCACCAACACTTGAGCCTCGACAGATTTAACGTGTAACGGTCCCCTCTACACGGCGACACTAGGCTCGAACTCAGGACACGCTAGTCACTAGTCTATGACCTTGACCATTAGGCTACCGTTGCCAAAAGTTTAACGCTAAGTAACGAGGCAGACAGGATTTAACAGTGCCGGAAAGCCACGATTGCTCCACAAAGCAGTGACGGTTAAATGATTAACAAAGAGCTATGCTCCATTCATTGAAATTTAATTGAACATATTTAACTTTAAAAGTATTAAAAGCTATAGTCTTAAAAATTTTATCATAAGTTTTGGTATTTTTTCCAAGTTATTTACTTTAATTACTGAGATAAAAAAGTAATCAGCAATTATAAAAATTTGACAATTTTGATTCATGTGAGAAATTTTTATAAAAATGTTCTTAAATATATTTTTATGTGACGATTTTTTATAATTTTTTTAAAGCATGAAATACTTAGTTATTTCAATAAATTATTTGTAAGTACTTGAGAAAAGAATCAAAAATATAAATGAGAGCAAAAAACATCTTCATTAAACTTTGGTCTGTATGAAGTTTAATCCATACATGAGTAAAAAGTGTGGAAATGTATTTTGTTTCAAAATTTGACGTGAACATATATATATATATATATATATATATATATATATATATATATATATATATATATATATATATATATATATTCTACATAATAATTTATGCTGTAATGTAGCAGGTATGAATATCTAACAATAAATCAGCTTTTTAAAAGGGGGAAAAGGGAAAAAAAAAAGTATATATACAAATATTTATAATTTATATATATATATATAAAGCTATGATATATGTATGGTAAATCATTTCAAATAATATGAAACTTTGATTTCAAACCATTTTATAAGATTTGTTAAAGAAAAAATAATTCTACTTCAAACATGAATCTAAGTAATTCATAAGTGTTTAAAATTTTTAAAAAAATTAACATATGTTAGAACTCGCCTATAGAGGTCGTGGTAATAAAAAAAAAGACGATGATGCCTGAGGGGAGTCTGTAGAGACAGGAATGAGACTAACTAATGACATATTTAGTAGTAACATGAATGAGACTTGTAAATATGCTAAGAAGTAATTAAACTCTATACTAAACATTATCTGAGTGGAATCTTGAATCATATGTGAAACCCACACAACAATGTAGGGTACATTTTAAGTTTAAAAAAGAAAAAGTTCTGAAAACATAATAGTTAGTCGTATTAGGTAGAAAATTTAATCACATTTGTATATAAATAAAGCTACTTAGCATGTTACAATATCTCATTAAATAGCTAGAAAAATTAAACAATTAAATCTACTTTACAACAAAAAAAAATTCTTTCTTCTGAGCCACTACTAGCCTGCTATAGAGAGATAGAAAACACAAAAAACACTTACCTTTCTTGTTTTAAAGAAGTGATACTCTTGATTTTTCATCTTCAGATAAATTTCCTTTTCCAAATCCTTGGTGTTCATTGAAACAATTTTAACTCACAAGGGGTTATTTGGACCTTGTCTCTGATGTTAAAAAGAGATTTTCTCTGGACTCTGAATCGAAATATATATATAATCGAAATGACTGCTACTCATGAGCGTTGCCCGGAGTATTCTTGGTTATTTGATTATACTAATTGTTTGGCTGAAGAATATTAAAAATGTTGGAGCTTAAGTTTTCTCTACAGATTTTATATTGTCTTTTCCATTGAAAACATTTCGACAACTTTGATGGTGAAACAGCAGCCATTTCTTTAGACTTAGACAAGATAGAACTGTGCAAAAAGGAAAATATGATCTTTTTTGATGATTTCAAGGCAACAATGAAGACCTTTACAACTACCAATCATTGTGAATGTGAGATTTTCAGGATCTTCAGGGAGAAAATAGATAAATTGTTGAATATAAATAACTGAATTACAATGGATCCCAAACCATTGAGAGATATATGGAACGGAAAGAGCAGATATGTTGATCCCAAATAACGCAAGCATATCCTCCTTTGTCTTTGCGGTATACACGAGGGTTGAGGCAAAAGTCATGGCAAGTATTTTTCTTTTCTTGAAATTGCAAGTTCGGTTGAAAAATGTGACATATACAGACGGTAGGACAAGGTGTTAACTACAAGTGTGGACAATGAATATCACTGAAATATCGTAATACACTAATTTATTATGGTAGTATACAGGGCAATATGGCCTTCATGGTGCAAAAGAATGACAACACAGTACACATAAAGTTGACATGACAAACCTAGGTCTAAAGACCCTCAATGTAGTCTTCTGCTACTATCACCACACGATGACAACGATGTGGGAGGTGCTAAATACCACAAGCCTCAGCATTTGCAGTACCATGTGTGAATCGGGTCACCTGTTGGGGCACAGCCTTAGCAATGTCCTCTCGTTTTGCAAACCGCCTACCACGTATTGGTTCCTTAATCTTGGGAATGAGCTCAAAGTCATAGGGTCAGATCAAATTCACTGTGATATTCCATCACATTTCTCCCTCGGAGAACGGCTATTTTGATGTAAGCGGGCTGCTCAAAACGGGTTACTTCCATCTCACACGACACTCAACAACTGACTGATTTTACAGCTCTCGCCTCGTTACTACCAGCTATCACAGAGTCATTTGTTGTTCAGCATACATGCTATGGCTGCAGAACTTCCACACGACGCATATACGTTTGTGATCCTTCACATATCTACAAGAAAAAAAAATAGTTGCCATGATTTATGCCCCAACCCTCGTATAAAGCGTTATATATCCTGCACCATATGAGATCCTAATCTTCCAGCCTTCTTATAGAAAGAAATACTGCTCCCTTTTCTGGAGACGTCAACAAGAATTCCTGGTTTCTTGCCTAGAGCAGTCGGCGTAGCCTGTTTTAGGATTTGCTACTGGTCATAACTTTTGGCTGGATTACCTGTATGGAATAAGAAAGGCAGATTCAGATTCCTGCCCATTTTGTGACAATGACGTACTTATGACTGTGGATCACCTCAATATATATCCTGCTGTTTTAAATACGATTCTTTGAATGTTGTTGACTGTGCCTTTGGGGACTGTTTTTATAGTTCTACATTGCATTGGGCCGCTCGTTGGTTTATGACCGAAATGTCGGTGATGAGCATCGGAACAAAAATAGAAAAAAAAATTTTTTCAATAAAATGTAGAAATTGAAGAAATTTTGCTCTGCAATTGTATTTCTTTAGTTTTTTTAATTGTAAATTATATTCTTGTGCTTTCTGTCTGGAAATTTTAATCCACATGATTTGTTAAGTCTCACATCCCGTTTTTTAATATTAATTTCTTATTGAACGAAAAGAACTGGTCTAATTTGTCAATTAGATCACAACACACTGAATAGTTTTTAAAATTATTTAGAGTGTTATGCGATCTAAAACATAGGATAACATCATTTTTTCTGAGAAAGTAAGGTATGTTGAAAAATAGAGTCGAAATCAAAATGTTATCATTTTATCATTTACATCCTTCATAAGAAAAAAAAAAATTTTCCTCTACTTTGTTCAATAGAAAATTTTCAAGAGCCTACAAAAGAAATACATAAAAGAAAACATGCTGACGTTTATTAAAAAATACATTTTCACATTCTGTGTATTTTAATCAAATATTTATTTCAATGAAATAGTAGCATGTATAAGCTCTCTAAAGCTTGTCATAGCGAAGTAAACTATTTGTCTATTGAAATCTGATAAAAATTAATATTAATTATACAGAATAAGGAAATTATAAATCACTTGAAAGTTTATATATATATAAAGAGTGTCCTGAAACTCAACGTCAAGTACTCTGGAAAAACAGGGGGGGATCGCAGCAACATATCACTTAGTTAAGGGATTGACTAGTATATTTTTTTGAAAATAGATAAAATTGTACCCTTCATCATATCATTTTGATACTATGATCACAAATTTCTAATTTAAAATCATTTTTTTCACTAATGTAATTTTGCATAGCTGTGCTATGAAATCAGTCACAAATCGGGCAAAAAACTTTGCTAATTTAGTTAAAATCAACGTAGTTTGTTTGAGTCAGGATTTAAGAAAATGTCATTTAATTTTGGCTCCTGAAACATAGTGACCTAGATATACTTAATTTTCTAGGTAGCGAGATAGATCACGCAGCTCAAGTAAAAATTACTTTTTATTTACAATTTTTAATCTAAATTAACGAGGTATAATTATAGTATCATTAATTAAGAAAGATTCACACATCTAGCTATCAGATGCAATATAAGTAGTCTGCTGACTCTTTCCAACGGTTTAAAACTAGATCTCGTAACGTCTAAGATTCGCCAAAAGTAAAGCTGAGTTCATTTTCTTGTAGTTCTTTCACTTGTCTAGCTGATCTCTCCGGATCTTCTTCACTCCTCACTTCGAGGATTTCGCTAATCTCCACGGCTCTCTTTGATCTCGCAACTTTCAGCTGATACCGTAGTTATCGCACAGTCTCGCAGCTCTACTGATTTTGCCACTCTCGCTGATCCCACAGCACTAGCTGATCTCCTACTTTCATTGATTTCACTCCTCTTTCTGATCTCTTTCATTTGTCTCTTTAAATCTTTTGAGTGGGGCTCTCTCACTCCCCTACAATTTCTGATTGGCACCTTCACACGGTAAACTAAGCTTTCGTCCCAATCACCTTTGGATCTTACGGGGAAAAGTACCGTCTGGGCACGACCCTCTTGTCACCACATGTCGAAACCATATGGATAGGCCATACATTAACATGTCACACTACGACCCATAAAATACAATTATTAACATTTCCTCCTCACAATCGTGGACCATTTAATCCACATATGTATAGCACAGCCACGCGTTAAAGGGAACAAAAGAATGGACAGCCGTAGAAACAGGTGTGTCATATCTATAGTCCGCTTTGAAGGAAAGTCCACATAAAGCGATTCTTCACGTGGGGTGTCAGGGAAGAAAAGAGAGTTACCAAACAGCTGGATAAGAAACAACGTTACACCTATAAAACATGTGCGTGCAACACTAGGCAAGTTATTTCAAAAGATGGCCAATTTAGTGACGACTACCAAGTGGTATAAACTTGCTACTTTTCTATACATAACAAGTATTGACTTTTTTTTTCTTGTTTTACAAAAACACTTCATTTAAAATAAACTCAATCTTAGGTGTGTAACTCAAACTCTCTCTAAAAAACAATACATTTAAAAATAAAACGGAAAACATTGTTGTAAAACTATAATGAATTAAATTACCTCTATGCAAACTGATGTATTCTAATACCAAACAAATATAACTGCCTGAAGGTTCTGATATATCCTACCACATGATGATAATAATGATCAATTCAAGAATTTTTTATGACATCAATGGAAAAATCTCAGTGAAGGAGAATCAACCTAAAAACAACACCATTGATCAGTGATCGTTAAGGTTTCTCTGATCACATGATAGTTTCTTTCGTATCATCGGTCTTTCGAAGTTGTGGTGTTGCAGCGGTTTCCGAGTGTGTGTGTGTGGTCAAGGTATCGGATCGTGGCTGGCCTTGTCACGAGTTCGAGCCCAGTACCACTAAAGACCCACAGTGTACTGGAGCGATGCACGTTAAATCTGTCGAGAGCTCAAACGTCCTCCCGTTGGTGTGGTACGATAGTTAGAAGAGGTGCCATCAGGTGTCGTCCACGTCGCCGACCATGTGGTTCAAAATTACGTGTTCCGTCGCCAAAAGCCCTCGTGCAGCTGAACAGTGCGACGTTAATATTCACTCATTCGAAGTTGTAGTATGACATACGAGACTCAGATATTTCTATTCTACCTAAGCGGTGGAATTCTGTAATCGAAGTATCTCGGAAAATATATTGTGTTGAAGCAAGAGACGGCATTATCAGGAAAACTGTGTTATCAAGATCAATAATACTTTACATACACAATTTTCTCAAAAGCCTTGCTTCAAAGAGCATTCGAATAAAATTATTATATACTTTTATAAGCTATCCTCTGTATTGGAAATTAAAAATATGCTAGGCATTTTATTAGTTTTTGTTTATAAAGTGAAAAAGTTAAATCGAAAAAAAAATAAATAAATAAATAACTCAACATTGATAATTTCATAAAAAATAATTTCGTTTGTGTGAAAACAATAAATAGTTTGAATTCACAGGTTTTATTTATTTATTTTTTTCCCACTCCTCATATCCTAAACTTCACAATTAGAAAAATAGTGTTCAGAAACCGGAAAGTTAGATAATTATATAGAACAGTAAAAAAAAAATAATTAAATTTCTCAATTTCTTAAAATTTTAAGTGCGATGCACGAGCTTAAGATATTTTTTGTTTAAAAAGTATCGCACATGAGGAAAATAGATAAAATACTAAACAAACAAACTATAATATCAAATGAAACATGAAGATTAAAAAAAAAGTAATAAATAAATTTATTGGAAAGAAGAAAGACCAAAAGAAAAAAAAAATACTCACAAAAGGATTAGAGAAAATAAAATAAAATTTAGTCCTATAGTCTGTGGCGCCATCGTGTGATTGTATGCAGGAATGAAGAATAAAAATCAATAAAAATAAATACTTTTAGATTAGACAAAAAAAAAGATTTAAAAGAAAAATATATCTGAATATACGTACATATATGTATATATACTTAACAATATAAAGATAAATTTTCAGGAAATTGTAAAAATGTACTAAAAATATTCTTTTCTAATTAAAATAATGTCTAAATTCCCATAAACCACTCTAATTTTCTTACCATTTAGAAAAACAGCCACTATTAAATTTAACTATACTTTACATGCATACATATAATTTATTTTCAGAATGAAAGAGCTTAAATAACCTCTAAGCGCATAAAATTCAGGCGCTTTTCAAGGCGGCATTTTCTTACATATTACACGAAGTTAACACTAATTAGCATGCAGCATTTACATTGGCCTCCAAAAGTTAAGGTATAACTTGTTTTTCAAAGCTCACCATTAAAAAAATGGCATCAATAATTAAATCCTTAATTTATATGAACGATAGCAAGAACTTCAAGAAAACATGAAAAAAACGATAGCCACCACTTTTATTTTAAAGAAATTGGCAATTTTACGGGATTGGGAGAGAAAAACAAAATAAACAAAAATCAAACTTTTGTAAAATTTGCGCATGCTTTTTAATCTTCAATAGTTGTTTTGAATGTCGTAAACAATGTCCACACACACACAAGAAGTGGTTTATCTGATTCATTAAGATGACGGGCACTCGGTTGGATAGAAATTTGGTTGTCATAAACTGATGCTGATAGACGTCTCGATGTATATCTCGCACTGTAGTTCATCGACAATGGGATCAGTTTAAATCTGCAGATTCTGTGCTTCGAGTGAGTGAATATTAACGTTGCACTGTTCAGCTACATGAGGGCTTTTGGCGACGGACCTCGTAATTTGGAATCACGGTCAATTGACGAGGATGACACCTGAGCTGGCACATCCTTCTCCAAACTACCACACCACATCAACGGGAGAATGTTTGAGCTCTCGACAGATTTAACGTGCATCGCTCCAGTACGGTGAGTCTTTTGAGTAGTAGGCTCGGAGCATAAGTGACAAACCAGCCACGATCCGATACCGTCACCACTAGGCTACCGCGACCACTTCTGTGCTTGTATGACATGTTCTAAGTAGCTTAGGAGCTACAATATATGTTGTACATCGTTCTTTAGCTTTTTAAACCTAAAGAAGAGAAGTATCTCTATACCTCAGCACTCTGAACGAAAACGCCTTTACAATGCAGATATTTATGCAAAATGAGCATTTGTATGTTTCATCCTGATCCGACGTCAAAGAAGTGCTTGTTTATGTTGGGCAACAGAAGGACGGCAATGGGATTCTGTACTCTTCCCACGACCAGCTCAGATTCACACTGGAGACCGTTTCAGGGTGTTATTTGATCTGAAAGGAGTAACGCACCATATGGGTAAAGATGGTAGAATCATGGACTGAGAAGGGATTTCTCTCAATAGACACACTGGCCTATGAATGTTCTGTGGAGGAATTGTGACTGTGTGTGGTGTGATATATAAGGATGAGATCCTTTCTCAATATGTCCATTCATATGTCGCTACAATTGGTAATAAATTCATTCTGTGATGGATTGTAATGCGCGACCTCACCGAGCTGTTTTCGTTGAGGAGTGTCTTGAAGACCGTAATTTAGAGCGAATGGAATGCCTAGTTCAATTTACAGACTGGAATACGACAAAGTCTATTTGGGACTTCCATGGTGCCGTTTTAAGTCTTATTCCCAGGTCGTTACATGAGCTGAAATAAAAATTGCTTCGTTTCTGTCCGACCATAGGGCAGCAGGGAAAATCGATGCCATTAATGCATTGCAGTTAAGGGTAGGCACATTCCATATTAGGACAATCTTTGGTAATGCTTTCCCACGACTTTTTTCCCACATAAAACAATGATGTGCTGCTTTCTGCAAGAATGGACTTTTCTGGCAAAAATGCTTTCTTGTTGTAAATCATGTTTGTGTTAAACATGCAAATTTCTATATCACATTCATTAAATACTGTTTAATGCAAATTCCCTCTTGTTTTTATGCTCATCCATTATTAAATACACACACATACCCAACGTAACTTTTAGTTTCTTATGTTTTGAAAATCTGACTATAGTTACACAACTATATACCTGAAACATATAGAGCAGGTTGAAGTGAGTTTACCCCCTATCTCATAATAAAATAAATAAATAATCTGCACTTTTTTTTAGGTTTGAACATTAAATTACATTAATAATGGAGAAAACGATTGATTTTGATAAAGGTTTTCTCCATAAAAACAGCAAATAAATGTATTAATTGAGAAAAATTCACTTAATTTTATTATTTTAAAAATTGCATATGTATCGCCCAATCCAGATTGCAAAGTAACATTTCATACAAAATTTCGAAACATTTTACTGGGCGCTTTGTGTTTTTTTTTAATTAAAAAAAGTAGTAATAAATATATTTTAATCATATAAATTCCAAAAATACACATTTAATCCTTTTTTTTTCTAAAATTGTTGTCCCTATGTATAAATTAAGTGTTTTGCTTTTATTCGCTGAATAATCCTAATACTTTTAACTGATCTAGAAGTGTGTACGTACATAAAACATAGAATAATTTTTTAACATGATTTTTTTCCTTGTTATATGAGAGTCTTATTTTAAGATAAAAAGACCATTTTTATTTCAATTGTGCTCCCACAAAGCAGTAATGGTTTCGGCAAGCGCGACTGTTCCATGATACATTAACAGGGACGGAGGAGAGAGAATTATATTAACGTCACACTATAAAGCTACACGAGGTCTATTGGCGATTTTGAACCATGGTCAAGTGACAGGTCAAGTTCAAAAAAGAAAAAGTTTTTTTAACATAATAACTAGTCGTATTAGGTGGAAAATTTAATCACATTTGCATGTAAAAGCTACTTAGCACGTTGCAATATTAAATAGCTAGAAAAATCAAACAACTAAATCTACCTTACAAAAAAAATTCTTTCTTCTGAGCCACTCATAACCGGCTGTAGAGAGATAGAAAATATACAAAAACATTTACCTTTCTTGTTTTAAAGATGTGATACTCTTGATTTTCCATCTTCAAATAAATTTTCTCTTCCAGATCCTTGGTGTACAACTAAAAATTTTTAACTCGCAAGGGGCTATTTGGACCTTGTCTCTGATGTTAAAAAGAGATTTTCTCTTGATTCTGAATTGAAATATACTGCCATGACTACTACTCATGAGCGTTGCCCGGAGTATTCTTGGTTACGTAGCGATCCTGCCTCTCATTCTTGATGTGTGGGATGTAAACTTAACTTTCGTAAGTAGCAACCTTCACAACTAAAACATCCCCCACAGTTACATGATTATACTAATTGTTTGGCTGAAGAATATTAAAAAAGTGGGAGCTGAAGTTTTCCCTACAGGTTTTATATAGTCTTTTCCATTGTAAAACATTTTGACAACTTTGATGGCGAAACAGCAGCCATTTCTTTAGACGTAGACAAGATAGAACTGTGTAAAAAGGAAAATATCGTCTCTCTTAATTATTTCAAGGCGACAATTACGACCTTAACAACTACCAGTCATTGTGAGTGTGAGATTTTCAGGATCTGCAGGGAGAAAATAGACAAGTTGTTGAATATTAAGAACTGAATTACAATGCATCCCAAGCCATTGAGAGATATATGGAACTGAAAGAGCAGTTATGTTGATCCCAAATAACGCAAACATATCATCCTCTGTCTTTGGGGTGTATATAAAGCGTTATATATCCTGCACCACATGAGATCCTAACCTTCCAGCCTTCTTATAAAGAGGGTTTCGGGAAAGAAATACAGCTCCTTTCTGGAGAAGTTAACAAGAATTCCTGGTTTCTTGCCTAGAGCAGTCGGACGTAGCTTGTTTTAGGATTTTCTACTGGTCATAACTTTTGACTGGATTACCTGTATGGAATGAGAAAGACAGATTCAGATTCCTGCCCATTTTGTGACAATGACGTACTTATAACTGAGGATGACCTCAATATATGTCCTGCTGTTTTAAATACGATTCTTTGAATGTTGTTGACTGTGCCTTTGGGGACTGTTTTTATCGTTCTACATTGCATTGGGCCGCTCGTTGGTTTATGACCAAAATGTCGGAGATGAGCATCGGAACAAAAAAAAGAAAAAAAAAATTTCAATAAAATGTAGAAATTGAAGAGATTTTGCTCTGCAATCTTAATGCTTTAGCTTTTTTAATTGTAAATTATATTCTTGTGCTTTCTGACTGGAAAAATTTTAATCCACATGATTTGTTGAGTCTCACATCCCGTTTTTTAATATCAATTTCTTATTGAACGAAAAGAACTGGTCTAATTTGTCAATTAGATCAAACACTGAATAGTTTTTAAAATTATCTAGAGTGTTATGCGATCTAAAACATAGGCTAACATCATTTTTCCTGAAAAAATAATAAGGTATGTTGAAAAATAGAGTCGAAATAAAAATGTTATTATTTTCTTATTTACATCCTTCATAAGAAAAAAAAACAAAATAAACTTTTTTCAAAAAAAAATTTATTGATATTCAAGAAAATTATAAATATGAATTTTTTATATAATTGGTGTTGAGTATACAGTCTTAATTCATTTAGATTTCATATCACTTAGTATATTAAGTAAAAAAATAGAACATATATATGAACCATTACCAATTTTGGATCTAAAAATTTAAACTTCTCTTTAAAATATTGGCTACTTTCTACAAATATTCAGCTTTATCTTTGTCATAGTAAAAACAACTGCTTAAACATCAAACATTAAATACATTTTTGTACAATCTATTTCCATTGGTCAATACTATTTTTGTATGATAATTGCTTGATACCAGTTTTTTAAAGATCAAATTCCAGAAGTTTTACTACATTAGGTGTAAGGAATGCACGGAATATTATATAATGCGAACGACGTATGCAATTGCCACACTTTAAAAGTTCCTTTATTAAAAATGCATTTAAAAACTAATCCTGTACAAAAGTAGTGATATCTACATATATAAAGGAGAAAAGAGTCTCTTTCATCACGATATTTCTGGAACTATTAGACCTACAGACTTGACATTTGGTAGATATTTTTATTTCATGAAATAAAGATCTACTAAGAAAAGGTTTTCCGAGGGATTAAATGGTGTTTTTGATAAATATTCACCAGTTTTTGAACTATTAAACCAACAGACTTGAAATTTTGTCTGTCATATTTCTTTCATGAAATAGAGATCCGCTAAGAACGGTTACGACATCGGTTCCGGAGAGGGGGTTCGGGGGTTAAGGATACATTATATATAAAAATTCCGGTTTTTGAAATTTTAGACCTACAGATTTGAAATTTGGAAAGTATGCTCCTTTTCTTGAGAAGAGATCACTAAAAATGGGTTTTATGGTAATCCACTTTGGGGTAGAGGGTTACTGGAGCGTAAAAGATAATTCTTTACTTCAATTTTAGAAATTCCTGTCCTTTTTAAATTAAGAGGTAAGGGTTTTTTACAAATGTTTACGAATGCTTTACGAATTCATAATGCTAGAACTTATATATCAAGAATATATATATATATATATATATATATATATATAGTCTAACTCTCTACAAATGAGAGATGAACATTTATCAATCAAAACCAAAAAAAGATAGTAAGAAAACCATACATTGAAGGATATATGAGTAATTGAAATTTAAAAAATGGATGCTGCAGTATTATAAACATTTCTGACTTAGGACAGCTTATATATAATATAATTTATATAAAAGTGGGTTTGAACATGTTTTGTGGTCAGCCAACCTTCGCCCTTTATGTTAATAATACTGAGCAAAAACCTATTGAAAATAATGGATAGGAATGTCTCAGTAGCGCACAAAAAAAATTTTTCAAAGGGGCCCAGGTTCGAAAGTCCACCATTTTGGTATCATGCTGCAATACGCTGCCCAACATGTTCTTTTGATTTTGTCGATTTTCCTGAACAAAAACACTAAAAAATTAATTATTGAATGAATAATTAGTATTAATTCATAAAATTAATTACAATATTTATTAATTATTAATTAATTAATTAATTAATTAATTATTAATATATTTATTATAACAAATACTTAATTAAATTTTACGTACTGAATACAAAGGATTATCATCAATCGGGGAAAAAATAAGGGCTATGGGGGGTGTCCGGACCCCTAGGACACCCCTCCCCCTTTTGTGTGCCACTGGAATGTCTAAATCCATTACAAGATAGAGGTAACTTACCTAAAAATTGCACTTAAAAATGCAGAGCCCACGCTAAATCTGAGTACAATAAATGTTATTGCCAAATTCTGGACCCAAATGCAAATTCAAAGCAAGTGAATGGCTGAATTGTAGCATTTAAAAAAGTATGAAAAGAATAGAAATAAAAATTAAAAAGAGAGTTTACAAACTACCATAACTTTAGTGACACTAGAGCAGGGGTGGCGAACCTTTATAGATCAACGTGCCATTTTTTCTAAAGACGCGTTGAACGAGATATAAACGTGCCGTCAAATATTTTTGACATGTGATCATTGAAAAGATTATATATATATATATATATATATATATATATATATATATATATATATATATAATTATATACTAAACTCAAAACTCTTTATTTACTACGAAAAAATACATTTTTTTACTGTATAGTAGTAAACATTTTAGTTATACGTGTAATTCAAATTAAAGTAACATTAGTGTGACTTTTGTTGTTGCACATTAGACACACAACAAATAACTTATATTAGTATTGTAAGATGTTACTTTTAGCAGAATGCTTGCTGAATCGGAGTCATCGGCCAAACGGTTTCTAAGCAATTAATTCTTTTTCCTCTGGTTCACTTTGTTGACAAAAGGATTTGTGATTTGTTTCCAAATGCCGTTTTGCAGACAATATGCTATATACCACTGTTCCAGAACATATAACAATCATCGTTTTGTCGCATTTACTAATCGTGCCAAACTTCTCGGCCCACCAAGTTGAAATTCTCTGCTACACTTACTATCTTGCACTTTTTTTTGTTGTTGTTGTTGCTAAACTAGCCATGTTAAAAATCATATATATATAACACAAATAAACTTTAAAATACAAGTTTTGTCAAGGAAATTGACTATACTATGTGTAGACCACCTTTGCAGCATTAGCAACTGTAGTCCACGATGTAACTAAGCCAAGACAATAACGAACGTGTGTGCGTCTTGCAACCGATCACTCGCGTTTGTTCGTTACACTTGTTAGTGAACTTTGTTATTTTGAGCTACAATGTGCTAACTGTTTTGGTCGATGGCGTGCCGAAAATATTGTGTCACGGCCACCACGGGGCCCCGACACCATCCCCCCCAGAGTTATATATGAATTAAATAAAAAATAATTTTATCTAATTTTAAAAAGGGGGAAAATTAACGGGAAAAAAGGAAAATTTTTAGAGTAATAAACTATTTTTTTCTAAGAAATTTAACCCTTTACATTTGGTTTTTTTTATTCAAATAACAAAATATATATATTTAAAAAGCATTATGAAGTCCCCGTAAGCGGGTTATTAAAACAAGTTATTCAAAATTTAAAAAAAAATCTTTAAACTTTTAAACCTCACCGTATTTAGATGTGTTTAAAAATAACATTTATTTCACCTTTAGACTTTATTATTCTCAGTTTTTTACTTTTATTCAAAAAACCCCGTTAACAACTGAAGAGATTTGGGGGAGCCCATTCCCCGCCCTCATTTTTTTCCCCGAAAAAAAAAAATCATTTTTTTTTAACCGGGCATTACGCCCGGTCCCAAAATATCAAAGGGGTCGAACCCCCAGGGGCTTTTTTGAATCGCCAGGTTTAATCACTCAGCATGTAATGACTAGAGTGGAATTCGAGATTGTCTCATAATGACCACGGTGACTGCATGTCCGTAATATAAGTCTTTCTTGATGGGTTTCTTTCAACGGAAATCCGCCTTTTTTGTTATTTTGTTTTTATAAAAAAAACTGAAGATGATTTTCAAAACCCACACTCTTTTTCCCTTTTTTTATTATTCTTTTTAAATTAGGAAATATTTTTTTACGGGTAAAATTAATTCAAAAAAAGGCTGTATTTTTTGTCAGAGAGTTGTTTATTGTTGCTGCAATATGTAAACAATAAAAAGTTCTTCTTTAAAATGGTATAGTCATGTTCAGTCTCTTCTTACAACTAAAGGGTTATTTCTATGTAGGAGATCATACCACCCACCTAAGAAGAGAGCTAAAAAATGAAAAATTATTTTTCGCTGTTTGGGAAAGTGGTTGATAAGTCAAATTATTAACGAACACTTATTTTTTGCTGGTTATTTTCAAAAAAGTTAAAAATACGAAAACTAAAAACCATTTTGGTCTTTCAAAAAAATGTTTTTGCGGATAAAACTGGTTCGTGAAAATTGGATTCTTTCCTCATCATAGTAAGTATACTTTAATTATTTTTATATAATATACATAAATAATTCTATTAGTATTTTTTTTTTAAATTTTTTTAAAAACACATTGTAAGGTTTTTTTCAAGAGGGTTTTTTTGGAAATTTTTGAAAACGATTTTATCAAAAAGGGCTAAAATTCCTTTTTTCGAAAAACAAACTTCAGTAATTATTTTAAATAAAAATTTAATTCACTGTTGGTTTTAAAAAAAACGTCAAAGGGTTTCAAATTTATAACAAGATTTGAGGAGAAATATTTCTCGTTTTTTAAATATTATTCAGTTTATTCGTCTAATTTGAGGATCAAAAATATACAGGAGTAAAACTCTGATTTTGCCATACAATGACGTAAAAATTGTGTTCTAGATATACAAAATATTTTCTCTACTTTTTTAAAATTTCAGCCTTTTAAAAATTTCTAAAAATTTATCGGTTAGTTTCCTTTGCTATGAAATTATAACAACTTAAGGATTTCCAAACTTTCAGCACTTATTCTGAGATAAAGTAAAAAAATTCAACTAAACAAAATATTTGCTAAATTTTTCACCAATTTTTGTATTTTTTATGCATATTCCAATTGATACATTTTTAATAGTGCATCGGTTATAATTCTTCTAAATTACAGGTTTTTTGTGTAAAAATGACCTTTATTAAAATTTTAAGAATGAAAATGTTAAATATAATTATAATCTGCTATTCAAACTTTGTAAATATGTGTGAATATTTACTAAAAAAATTTCAAAATTTAAAAACATTACAGCCTTTTTTTATAAATTAAATTTAAATAATCTATTCATCTCACTTAAACATATAACTAAAGAAAATATAAACACAAAATAAAAAAAAAAATCTACCTGAAAAAATTAAAAATTTTCAAAAAAAAAGTTTCTAAAATTATTCTAGAAATAAGTCTTACGTGTATCTTTACATAATGCTTTAACTGGGATTAAAAATTTAAAATTTTTCAAAAAAAAAAAACCCCAAAATTTCAACCCAAAACTTATGAAAAGAGAAAAGTTTGATTTTTAGAATATTTCTAAAAATGTTTACATAATTTGAAGACATATGGAAAATGAACTTTAAAAATAGAGAGAAAAATTTATATTTTTTTGGGGAAAAATATTTGTAAATTGAATAAAGTTTCTTAATTTTTTTTTGGAATTATCATAAATTTTAAGGAACAAAAATTTTTATAAAACCCTTTTTTTGTTCTAAAATTTCGAAATTATTTCCTTTTAAATAATCATTTTAAAAACGATTAAACATTCAAAATTTTTTTTCAATCCATAATATTACTGTTTCAATGTTTGCTTTATTTGAGATTTACATAAAATTTTCAAAAAAAAAAAT
>BMAV01015206.1:0-13001 GCA_019973955.1 Trichonephila inaurata madagascariensis
ATACGAAAAGAAATCTAAAGTCTAAAAGGCTGATGGTGATTACTCTAGGCAAGGAAAAATTCTTGTTAAGGACTTCAGAAAGGAACTCCATTACTTCCATGAAGCCTTCTCTATATCTAGGCTTGAAAGAATATGAATGCAAGGAGGATCTGAATGTGCCATTTGGAATCCACTTTTGGCCAACATATCTGCCTTTTCATTGCCATAAATCGTGCAATGACTTGAGATCCACTGCAATGCAGTCTTTACATTCAACAATTTACCTATTTTCACCCCCCAGATTCTGGAAATCTCACATTCTCAATGCGAGTTTTTAAGGTTGTAACTGCCGCCTTTTAATCAATGAAAAAAGATATTTTTTTCCTTTTCATACTGCTCTATCTTGTCTATAGCTATAGAAATTGCTGCTATTTCTTCATCAAAATTGTCAAAATATTTTTCAACAGCAAAAGAATGCAAAGTCAGTAGAGAAAACTCCAGCTCTAGCATTTTTAATAGCCCTTTGGCCAAAACATGAGTATAAACGTGTAGTTAGGAATCATCTGGTTAATGCTCATGAATAGTAGCCATGGCAATATATTTCACCTCAGAAACAAGAGAAAATTTCTTGCTAACATCAGACACACAAGGTCCAGATACCCACTTTCAAGTATAACATTTTTCAGTGGACACTAAGGGTCTGAAGATGGAAAATCAAGACTATCGGGTAATTCTTTTGTACAAGAAAGGTAAGTTTGTGTTTTCAATCTACAGTTGGATAATGTAGTGGCTCAGAAGGTTTACCCTTCTCAATACTGTTTTAGCTAGGTTCAAGATCATTCTCTATCTATAGTCATGCAAGGGCTCCAACCCAGCTTGAAGTTCCATAGAAGCAATTGGAGTAGATTCATAACAAGTCTCTGGAAAATATCCAATTTTTCCGAATTTGTCTCGTGAGATTGTTATAAATGCTTCACTACCATATTCAACTTCTGGTCTTACATTGGTGGTGCAAAGGACATCCTGGGTAGAGATCCAGGATATGCTGGCCAATCCTTTCAGAAGTTTAGCTCTGTCTTCTTCATAGTCAATAGCTTTCTAAATTTGACCAGACCAGTTTTGAATCCAAGTCCATGCCAAAATAGGTAGTACTTTCAGTTCGTTTTAGTACTTTGTCTTTGTTTCTACGGTTTGTCATGATTTTTAGTGCTGAGTGAGAAGAGTTCAAAGATGTTTTTATCCGAGTTTACTAACATTTCCTTTTCAACTGACCCCATTTCTAAAAACAACAAGGTTGATTGGAGTTTCTTCCCTATACATTCAAAGTCTCTACCTGTGTTCCAAATTATCAGATCTGCAATAAGTAAACTTTATTTGAATCAAAATTCAGCTTATCTGCCACAAAGTTTTTCACTTAAGTTAATATTATAATTCCTTTTTCAGTTAATGCTTATTCTCACAGTTTGATTTATGTCACATTCTGAAGCAACATGAAGACTATTAGACCTTGTAATTCAAAATTCTGCTCAAGAGACGAGTACGTAACCTGAGCTGACACCACACAAGTTTGTTTCAAAGAATTTTTAAATTTTTAAGCACAAATTTTCACCCACTGATAAGATGCACATTAATTAGATGAAGTCAAATGAAAATACAAATTACGAAATTTGACCTGTGTATGGTAAAATAAATTTTTAAAAGATACAATCTAAATGTCCACATTTTTTTTTTAAAAACTATGGTTAACTTTTTATAAGTTTATTGCACATTGGTGAATTATCTGGCAATAAGAATATTTAGGTGAAATAAGAAGAGTAAGAGCATAAGTCACTGTTTACCTTTTTCATCTGGAACTTCCAATTCATATAAAACGGATGGAAATTATGTCATGATTATCTGAAAAAAATATTTTTTAAAGTTTCATGAATTTTATTTTTCAAATAAACTACAACCTTTGAAGTTGAGATAGTTAAAGACATGAATAAAATCATAGGCATCCAAGCTAACACCTTAATTGGTTTGCCTGTGTACAGTATATATGGCTCTCAAAGTAGTGTAAAAACTTTTTAAAGTTGAAAATTAAATCAAACTTCTTTTTCCTTTTTTCTCATTCTAATAGAGGATACGGTGTTTAATAATATTTTACAAAAAATTCGACTTTTCTCCATTTTCGGTAAAAAATTGATCAGCTATGAGTTAAAACACTAATTACAAAATGGATACAAATTTAGCTAGCTGGAAAATGTAGTTATTTTATAAGTCTAAGAAAGCACAATATGCAATGTAATAAAAAAGTTTTTTGAAAGAAATTCAAAAAGTGGTAAATACTTGAAAGAAAAGAACACAATGTCAATAATACATATTAATTTTAAAGTATATACGATTTTTTTCATTGCTATGTGATTTATTAATAACTAAATACAAAGATAAATTAATCAATTTTAGAAGTAAAAGGAAATAAATGAAGTCTCATGAAACCAGTCTTAACCAAATGCACATATATAAGCTTGGCAGTGGGACATAATACGAAGTTATCAATAGTACAAAACATTTAGTCCCTCGAGAAAAAGAGAAAAAAAGGTGTCACATATGATTTTCAGGAAGTATTCAGGTTGCAGCACAAATCTGACAAGCTTACATCTTGTGTATCATTTATCCATGAGCTGTAGAAAGCAGATTGTAGCATAAAAAGTCCTTGGGGCTAGTATTATTGAACTTGATTTGATAACAGAAAGAGAACTAATGTTCACATAATTTGAAAGACTGTCAAATTGCCATTGGATGGGCTTAAAAATTTATATAAGTTATCTAGAAGGGAGTGAGGGGGATGTCAGCATGGGGGTTGGGAACTGGAATTACATAATTATAAGTCTGCAACTCATAGTTTAGAAGTATATGATTTCAAAGTATAAATATAAGGATGAATATATGTATTAACATAAATTCATCCTCAACATCAAAGAGTAAACTAATACAATAAAAAAAAATTCATTAACTAACCATATTAGAAGAGAAACCTATAGAACCAATATCAAATCACTACTTACCAGACAACTCTCCTGTGGTGGCTGTGAGAGAGAGAGAGAGAGATAGAAGCACCAAAGAAATAAACAGTTGGAAGTCTCACTTCTTTTACAGAAAAACATTTTTTCCAAGTATTCTTCCCTTCAATATCGACAGACACCTAAGAATATTTTTGAAATTTATGACAAAACAGATTCAAAGCAATATTAAGCAATATCTTAATTACAAATAAATATTTCTTGGACAATTTTGTGTTTTTGAGGCAATATTTTCACCTCTAAAAAGCTCCTCTCTCTAAAACTGCTTTCCTAAAGCAGTACTCAAAGATCACACCAATAATAATAATAAACAAAACAAAAAAAGGCTAGTCTTATTTTTAGCTCAGGAAGAAAAGAGTGAATTATAAATTTTGTTTTGAATTAACTGCTTTATAACAAAAAAATTCTTAAATCCAAGGAAGATTTATTACAGCAACTCTCAAAATATTGATTGAAGATTAGAGTCCGACAGGGTTACATGCATGCTCCATCAAATCAAATAAATTGTTCCTTAATACACCTTAGTTATCTTGTTCCACCTACAAATTGCCTCTTCTCTCTTGGAAGTTTGCCAACCACTGCTCTAGCACTTCAAATCTTTAACTGATACTTGTTCATAAGAACATGCCAATTTCTTAAAAATTTGGTTACAGTCACATTATCACTTACCCCAGCGACTTTTAAAATTAATATATAAAAAAAAAGAAATACAACACACACATTTGACATCAATTATTAAATTACTCATGAGTAAATAATTACACACACACAGAATATGATCTTTTCATATGGAAAACACAATACTTACTGTCAATACATCTTTCTCAAAACGAATAGATAAATGGGTATCATGATCAGCATTTCTGAACTTTGCTTCACATCCGGCTAATTCAGTATGTGTGCCATCTCTATCATGTGTGATCATAATGCAAAGGTCCATTGTTAATCATAGCAGAAATATGTGGATGTCCATGCTAAAAAAAATAACTAATTTTCAATTCACAATTATTATTAATACACAGTTTTAAGCACCAATAAAATTCTATAATTTCATTGTTTCCATACTATATTGGAAATGGATTTTAGAAAGAAAAAAAAATTAAATTTCCCGGTTCATTTGGAATAAAATAATTTGATTCACAAATTCTTCAGGATGTAACTTCACAACTTGTGTTTAAATATATACATATAAAACAGATAATGGTCACCTTTAATTGTTGTAAATAATAGAGTTATTCCAAATTATTCACATTGAGATTTCATTCTAAAATAATTTCTTTAAAAAAGTTATACAGAATTTAAATGAAACAGTATGTTTAAAGTTTTGTATAAATCTTAATGGTATTGTCAGGAACCTTATAAGAAAACACATCAAAATCAAATTAATCTCCTTAATTTGCAACTTTTTTCTCATAATATCTCTTGTAGTTAATTAAAATGATATAAACAAGGAAAAACCTTTTAACAAAAATTTACTAATTGCAAAATATGATACTAAACGAAAAATAATTTTCTTTTTCTAGTTAGGAAAAATAATTACATTCATCTTACTTAAAAGCATAAAAGAATTTTTTCTGAAGGCCAAAATATTCATATATCGATTACCTTTTAAACAAGGAATTCAAAATAAAAATATAACGTAGAATATAATATTATGTTATAGAAATTAATACTTATCTTTGAAATGTAAATTGTTGTAATATGGATAGCAAAATATCAGTATAAAAAAAAGATCTGCTGTTATGTTGGGTTTTTTTTAATAAAAAAAATCGAGGAGTTATGAACTAATATCCAAAAATTTTACTGTCTATGAACACATTAACTGCAAATTAACAAAAAGACATTTAAAAAAAAAAAACTCAAAACAGTTCCAATTCCTGAAATTATTAAAACAAATTTCCACTACAATATGAGGAGCATAATTTTCACAGGCACCCAATTTTTAATCTAAATGTCCTGCATGGTAGATTTGTGTCAATCAATGAAAGTGCAAGTTTACAGAAAACTAAATCACAATATATAAATTGAATAATTCAAATCAAGAACATTTAAAGAGTATATTTTTACTTTATTAAAACAAAATAAAGCAGTAAGCTGAATACTTGTGAGAGAAATCAAAAAGACTTACATTGTGAGGACCATTCTGATTAGCATATGTATCCAGAAAAATGCCTATATATATATATAATCCATGGAAGTAATCAACACTGCCAAACACAGAGCCTAAGAAAAAATTAATTCTTGAAGCCATTTTTTTATAAAAGCAAACAGACAATAAGTTAAAACAACAAATTTATTACCTGTTGCAAGAGGCTGCTTTGCATACCATATAGCTAAACCATCTCCATACAAAAAAAAATCTTTGGCTTTTCCAAACACTTTAAAATGAACTTGAAGCTCCCAATTCTTAACCATGTGCATGGCTTAAAAATACAAGTACTTTCTTTAGAAGATAATTCTTTGAAACACAAACATATTATTCATGTACTTATTTACATTGAAGCTCTGTGAAGCACTTAATTTGATAAATTACCTTATTTACTCGAATCTAAGCCACACTTTTTTACAATGTAGAACCAATTCAAAGCTGGATGCGGCTTAGAATCGAAGACAGAAAAATTCTTTGAATGGGAGGGGGAGGGAGGAATAAACATAAATCTGACAATTAGAGCAACTACAATATGTATTGAAATTTGTCATCTTAATTTCTCCAAATTTATTAAATATCTGGTATCCATAAACCACTTTATATAGTTTTTCATTTTTTCACAAAAATGTGTTGAGAATTAGGGATGTGGCTGAGAATTAATGGCAGCTTAGACTCAAATAAATATCGTAATAAACATCCATTCATTAGAACAAACCACTACATAACAAAAAATTCACATAAAAACCCTTTTTACTAAATGATTTACATCTATTTTAGAGCCTGTGTACTAATAATCACATGTATTATAAATTTCAAAACCTAAATTTTGATTTAATAGAAAATTGTTGTCTTTCTTTGTGTTTGCTCATCATTTATGTTTCTTAAATCAAATTTCATATTTAACTACAGAAAACTTTATATGTTACATAATGTAAAATTTTACACCTCCTCAGAAAAAAAATCACAACAATTTAAAAGATTAACTGTTGGAATTCTGTAACAGGCTATATATTAGATCAAGATGAGTGGCACTCAAACCATGGTAAGCATGCCCACTGTAGACATTTAACACTTAACCAACAGACATTCCATACATACCTATTTTACTACAAGGGGTCAGAAGGCACATGTTCAAAAGGTTAAATATTAAAAAATACCTTTTAGTTCAATTTAGTGTAAGAATAAAACATTTTTCTAAATAAAAATACCATCTTTTTTTTTTAAATTGAAAGAAACAAAAATCTTAACTATGATATGAGACAGTATGTTAAACAATTCCTTTCCAAATATATATATTGTTATGTAGATCCAGGTTCAAGGATTTAATGCAAAATAGTCACAAAAAAGGAAAAAAAAAGTTCTTTAAGAGTGATGCAAATTTATTGTCGAAATTCCAATCCTTGAAATACAGGATTCAGCAGCAATATTCACAGAGTAAATCTCAGAAGGTCTTTACACCTTCAACAGTACTCGGACACAATTACCAGTGTCTAAGATACACCTATGTAAAAGATTATTCACAAGCACAGCTGAGCTAATCGATAATCACGATCAAAAACAAAGTTTACTACCTTAAGGTTGAATCAAGACTGACCTCGTTTCAGCGAGCATCTCTATTTATAGGCCCAGAGTGAGTGAGCAAGGGAACATAACGTCGCATTGTTCAGCTACACAAGAGCTTTTGGCGATGGACAACGTGTTTGAACCATGGTCAAGGACGTGAACGACACCTAAGCCAGCACCCCTCCCAACTACCACACCAACGGGAGGACGTTTTTCCAGCTCTCGACAGATTTAATGTGCATCCCTTAACCTTACACGAAAGTGGGTCTTTAGTGGTACTGGCTCGAATTCATGACATGCCTGCCATGATCCGATACCTTGACCACTGGCTACCGCAGCCCTTATAGGCCCGGCAGAAGCTTCCGGAGAAAACCAACTCTCATAGAGCGTGAAATTAGTGGATTTCTTCAAAGCTTCAGAAGAATCCAGAGGGTCCTGAACTCGCCAACATGGTTGCCAAAAATGATGCCAACATGGCTCTAATAAGCTGTTCTCATTGAATTGCAGCTATAAAGGTAAGGGTCGGCATTGTTTAACATTACAATTTAACATAAAATAAATACAAGAGTAATATAAATACATTTCATACATTCAAAACACACAAATTATTTACACTATTTATACAAAATTCGTAACACTACTCCACTTCCTAAAAGACTGCACATGCCGCAGTACAATCTCTAAGTAGGTACTATTTACAAACTATATTCTCATAATAATCAAATATAAAGTAAAACAGTACTCAACAGCACACATACAAAAGCAAATAAATTCAAAATACAAAAAATAAATTACAAAACTAAGGAATTAGAAAAAATAAATTAATTTTACATTATTTACATAATTAGTGACCTCATGGTCTTAAGGATCTTATTCATCTTGGAAAGATAAGGGCTAGCCTTATTGAAATGTGTATTATTACCTTTCGGTTTTGAGTGTGGTGATTTCGTATCTGCACCACAACATCATCTCAAGTTTTTTAGGACTGTGTAAAGGACCTTCTCAGTTGGTCTGGTAGCTTTGGAGAGAGTCCTTTGTAATGTTTCGATTCCATAACCACACTTTGTCGCTGTCATGGAAGTTGTATGCAGTTGTTTTGCGTCGTATCGGGTCTTCATCTTCTCCGAAACCATGACGATTCTTTCCCCTAGCCAAATGATTTTACTTCCTCCATTTGTGCTTGAGTTTCTCGACACCCTCAGGCGACAAGGGGAGCATCTGGTGGACGGTTGAACAGAAGATCTCCAGGCGGACAAAGATCATATTCAAACAGCATCTGGGATGGGGAATAGCTGGTGGTCTCTTGGATACCAGGAGTAGAGAGGTTGTTCAGGATAGTCTGATTGAACCCTACCATGCGTAGCCACAGATTGAGGATGTAAAGCTGTTGTCCGGCTTTTATCGATGCCAATGTATCTCACACAGTCTCTTGCTAACAGCAGAATTAAAGTTTCTCCCTGATTGGAGTGCAATTGTAGAGGAACTCTGTATTTGAGATCCAGTGTTGAACTAGAACCTCTCTGCAACAGTTGAGGCATCTTGTCGGAAATAGATAGGCTTCAGGCCACTTAGTGAAGTAGTTCATGACAACCAGATGTTATGCCATCTAATGATCTGGGAAGTGGGCCTAGGATGTCAAAAAGCTATTCATTTGAAAGGTGCTTTCCATTATACAGTTGCAGTCTTCCTCTAGTACGTTTTCTGGGATTCTATGTGTGCAGCACAGGAATCACATGTGCGACATCACTTTTTCCACGTCACCTGTGAGTGCTTCTGTTGGAACAATGTGCAAACTTTTGTAAGGTCTTCATAACACCAAAATGACCTCCAGTTGGACTACTGTCATGGAGTTCCCTAAGGGCTGCTAGAAATTTTGTCTTTGAGTATTAATTGCCACCTGAATTTTGTTCCGTCGTCAGACTCCCATTTCGATATAAAACACCATTTCTCAGATGGAGAGAGTACCAAAGAGCCCTTCCCGCCGGTGTAACACTTCATTGTAGGGATGGAAAGTAGCGATGTCTTGCCAGCTGGCTTTTCATCAGAATCTTTGAATTTATGATTGGTTTTATTTCAGGATCAGCCATCTGTTCTGACACACCTCATCATTCCACAGGTCTGATTCTGATGTTGATGGCGTTGTAACTTGGCGGATTACGGATCTATTACACTAAATATCTTTTTTAACTTTTTGAGCAGTATTTGCTGCCCTCAGGATAAGGTCTTCGAAACAGCATCTGCATTTCCACGTGCTGATACTTTCTGAGGTGAAATTTCGTCTACTATAGTCTCTGCACCCATATAGCTCTATTTTGGCTTTCTGGATTTTAAAAATTCAGTATGAGACATGATTCGTTCGCAGCAAGAACCTTCGACCATACAGATAAGGATGGAAGTCCTCCACGGCTTTTACGATAACAAAGCAAGTTCCTCTTCTTTGTCACACAATACTTTCTTCTGGTTTGGACAGACACTTGCTAAAAATAGGCATGACATCGCCCTAACCATCTTTTTGAGACAATACAGCCCCAATACTCATGACTTGCACCTGTATCCAGAATAAATTGTTTCCCAATTTCAGGATATGCCAGGACTGGAGCAGATGTTAGCGTGTCCTTAAGCTTGTTAAAGGCATTGTTACAATCGCCTCGTCCAGATGAGTTTTTGCCTTGGTCAGCTTATATATGGAGTGGTCTAGCGATTGTTGAGAAATCTCTCTCTCTTCACATAATTTCGGGAATGCGTGCATAAGCCCAAGAAACTCCGGTGCTGACGAACATCCATCGGGCAGTTCCAGTCTTTCACAGCCGAGATCTTATCCGGGTCTGTTCGTACACCTACCGCCGAAAATGATGTGCCCAAGATAGGTGACTTCACGCCGGAAACAGGTGGGACTTGATGGACTTAACTTCAGGTTAGCTTTTTCAGCTTTTGTAGCACACGTCTGGTATTGTTAAGATGTTTTCGAAGGAATGCTGCCCCACAATGATAATGTCATCAAGATAAACCAGGCAGGTTTCGTACGAAAGTTTCCGAGGACGTTTCCATAAGGCACTTGAATGTTGCAGGTTCATTGCACGCTTCGTGCAAGTATACCGTTACAGTCCTTCTCCCATGGTGAAGGCAGTCTTCTTTATTGTCAGGTGGAGTTCTACTCGCCAATATCTGCTCTTTGGAGATCTAAGGTAGAAAACCAGGTATTGCCGCAAGTGTGTCATTTATATTCTGGCAGAGGATAGCTGTCCTTCTTGGTGATGTCATTCAAGCAACCGACGATAGTCCACACAAAAATCTGGTGGTAGAGCCTATCTTTCTTCTTGACCAAGACGATGGGAGATACTCAGGGACTTTTGACGACGGCTCACGACATCATTATCTTTCATGTCCCACGAGTTTTTGACCCCTTTCTGCTTAGCAAAATGGTGGTAGTCGTCAGGGTGCTAAGTAATAGGAGGATGCTCTCCCATATCACCCAGGTTGTGCACCCAGGATCTTCCAAAGTCCTCATAGATGCTCTGAAAAATAGGCTTTGGAATTTTTAATTAGTCCTCCTGCAGCACATCTTTGTTTCTTGTCTGTCTGTGTTTTGTAGTAAATCCTTGACTAGATCTGAAAAAGGTTCCCACATAGACCTTCAGTCTATACAAGTGATAGAGCAAAAGCTGCTAGTACTCCTTCCCTGAACAGCTCCTCATCTTATCACCGATGTTAGCCACTCTCATTGGGATGACTGGACTTGAGAGGTCTACTACTGACAAAGCTATCAGTACTCCTGCTTTCGAACTGTCTGGGTCAGGATAGTCAATTAGGCCGAATCGGATTTTTTCTATTTTCTGGGCTACTAAAACCGGGTATTATACATTCAGTTCTTGGTGATAATGAGATGTTGGTTTTCGCTATAATTTTCTGGTTGGATTCAATTGAGTTTGTATGCCAAAAAGATTGATGTCTTCAAACTTTGAATGCATACTGCTATTTTCAAAGTACAGCTTTTGAAGTTGCTTGTCCTTCAGATAATCCAGTCCGAGAATAAGGCGATCGGTAATATCTGCTACATATGCCGTATGGCGATAGTCAATACTTCAAACCTTAGAGTGATGTTAGCTTCCCATGTACACAAATCTGTCACCTCACTGCTTGCAAAGAAAACGCAGGGCGGTGTGTCCAGATAATTTAACTTTGGGTTTCGAGCCAAATCTTCTGATTATAGACAATATTGGCTCCAGTATCAACAACCATACGGCACAAAAATGTTATTAATCTGACCTATCACGTAGAGTCCCCTGTCGCTGCCATTCACCACCGTAATCTAAGAACTTTTATGATGAGGTTTCATTATCTGCCAACCTCCGCCCCACGAGATGGCCATATATTAGTTTTCCTGTTTGGAAGAAGAGATGGTGTTTTCTTCTTCCTTTGTTCAGGGACAGTTTTTTCTCAGGTGTCCTGTTCCAATGCACTTTCAGCACTTGAAGTTGCGTTTCTTGGTTCTGGATGTTGGTTCTCATTAAAGCTTGGATTTCATCTCTCACTTCTCAATGTAATTTTTCCTGGGAGATTCAGGAGAGAGCGCATCTGCAATCACTCTAGCTTCTCGAATGGAATGGCGATCTCTGCGACTGGCTTGAGTGGCAGCCTCCAATTTTAGGCATATAATAGGCAGATTTTAGATTTTGAACATCTGCAATTTAAAGCCCTTTAGGATTTTCTCCATCTTTTCTCAGTCCGTCCCGAAATAATACTGCAGAGAAATTATATTTCTTCCACATTTGCAGGGTAGTGGGAGAAAGCCAAGTTGATGAGCTTTTCTATTTCAGAGGCATACTCCCGTAAACTTTCGGTCTCTAGAGTCTGATTTTCATCTGCAGGCATGTATAGTCTTTTGAAGTATTTCTGTCCAAAACCGAAGATCCAAAGCATTATAGAGGGAGTTCAACCAGCCGCTCTTGTGTCGGGAAGGGTCTGCAAAGTACTCAGCGGTTTCTCCTCTAAGGAAGCTGCTAGCTGACATGCTTTGACCTTTCAGTCCATTCATTAGCTTCCAGAAATTAAGTGGAAAATTGAGTCTTGTATACCCCCTCCCAGTTGGTTATTATTTTCCCACTACAATGGACAGTTTTACTGACACTGGAAAGGTACACAGGTACTCCAGATAAGCAGGCAACAAACTTGTAGCCATTCTTATTTCCGCCAGTTAGAAGTTTCTTTTCAAGATCTTCTACTTGCTGTGATTCAAGGTTGAAATTTCCAGCCACTTCTTCAATTCTTTCCTCAACATGCTCTTTAATCTTTTCTACAAGGTAAACAAAAAAGGTTTTGCAGTTTTTAATGACCAAAAAGAACATGACACAAACAGAGTAGCCTATTGTTGGGTCCTCAGCAATCAACAACATCGGTGATCCAGCCCCTTCTGCCAACTTGTCTCCAGATGTTCAATCTCCTTGCGGTAAAACTCCGGGGTGTGGGACACAAAGAAGTCCATGAGAGCTTGGCGTACGTCTGCTTCGTTGGGGAAGGATTTAACATGAAGATGATTGTCCAGGGAATGGAAGAGGTGGTAATCTGATGGTGCAAAATCAGATGAGTAAGGAGGATGGCACAAAGTCTCCCAACCAAGTCATTGTATTGTATTCCTGGCCACCTGCATGATATGCGGCCTCGCGTTATCATGCAATAACAGTACACCCTTTCGATTAACCAGTGCTGGCTCCTTCTGATGCAGTGCCTGTTGTACATGTTCCAATTGCTGCGAATACAGGTCTGCAGTGACCGTTTGGCCCGTTGGTGTAGCAACTCATAGTGAACCACTTGACGACAAGTCCACCAGACACAAAGCATAATCTTGCGTGGGTGCATAGGTGGTCTTGCGCAGTGCAGGACAGTATCCTGGGGTGACAACCAATGTTTGGGACGCTTGGGTGTATCATACAGGACCCATTTCTCATCACTGGTCAGCACCCGATTGAATATGGATGCGCTACGGTGGCGAGAAAGTGACGATAAACAAGCTGCCACTCGTTGTTGCTTATGGACTTCCAACAGTGTGTGAGGAACCCACTTGCTCAGCATGTACATCTTACCTAAGTGGTGCAGATGAAGTCTAACCATTTCACTGGAAGTGTTGAATTGTCTGAAAATTCACCATACCTTTGACTACTGTCCTCCTCAATGGCCACCTGCAGGGCTTCATCATCCAAGGCCTGTGGTCGTCCTGTTCGAGCTTTATCACAGAGGGACAAATCTCACGA
>BMAV01015207.1:0-32076 GCA_019973955.1 Trichonephila inaurata madagascariensis
ATCTTTGTTAATATTTTCTGTATGTTAATTATTATTTAATGGCAGCTCATCCTCCTTAATGACATTTTAATTTCATTTTCTGACATAACTAATTGATATTATTTCGAAAGAAATTATGCACTAGAGTTATATAACTGGCTTGAAATGTGACTTCTGAAGAACTAGGGGGGAGGGAAGAAAATCAAACCATGATTTAATATTAATTATTCTGTCACGTTGTAGTTAAAGGCTATTTTTCTTCCATGACATGTAGCAAGAATAAATGTTTTTCACAGTTCACATACATGAAAAGGCTAAATTTAAAAGGAGTTCATATGGTTATGAAACAGATAATATAGTTTATCAAACTTCTCTTAAAAATTTGAAATATTAAAAAAAAAAAAAAGACTATTTTAATTGATAAACTATTAACTTCAGAGGAACGAAGTACAGAAAATAATTTTGTAAAAGAAACCTTGATTGATATTGATATTGAAATGCATAGCATACTCATAAATGCCATTTTCTATGTCGTAATGTAGTCCAAATGCAATATTTATATTGCAAAATACATTTCTGCACTTTAAATAATATTCCGACCTTATGTCATATTCCTTAACATCATCACATTATGTTAAAGAACAGTATTTTAATCAGTGTTTGGTTTTTAAACTATTGCTATCTGAGAAACTGTGTACCATACTTCGTATTGATGTTATCCAATGCATGGTTTTGACGTCGTACATGCGTGGGATATTCAAATATGTGGTATAATTACATTTGTTGTCTTCTATGTCATAAGGGAGTCTTTTTTTGTAGTTACTGTCTGAGAGGTTGCACGTCGAACTTACAATGAATTCTATTTTCAGATTTTGTAAAAAAAACATTGAGAAGCACTCTAGTCGCAATACAAAATTTTTTTGCCACAATGTTATACTGATGAGAGATATTGCAGATCTATTGAGTATATCCCCTTTTAAAACATCCCAAACCATTTTCAAAATAAATTCCGCATCAAATTTAGATTTAGTAGAACAATGACAGGTTCGAAAGTCACAAGATTATTCCTAGAATTACATAATAAAACAATTTTGGACGTGCATGGTGTTTCATTGTTTTAATGGAATTGTCAGAATCGGAATACGGGCAATTAATCGGTAGAGGATTTCAAACAAAAAAACTAGTCTTTATCAAGGTCATCTTTAGACTTTTCAGGATTGCCAAATAATGCTAGCTAAACATCCCTTGATGACATTAAAAATGTTCCACCAAATTGAACAGTCTCCTGTTGACAGCTAGGCCCATGGCTTCACAGGATTTCTTCATATCCCTAAAAATCAATTTAGTTCAAGATAAATGGATAAGAGATTTTGTTTACAAAAGCAGTTCGTATATTATTACAATTTACAGCATCCTACCTTTGGGAACCGGAATTTCGGGGATGGATGCTTTGAAGACAAAATATATATTTCAACAAAAATTTCGAAAGAATAACTTAGTGTGTCAACTTCTAATATTAAACCTTCCTTTGAAAAACTTTGCTTAGCAGGATGACCTATGGAAGTCACTTATAACTATCAAAATTTTTCTTAATTTAGTGTTTTTAAATTATTTATCAAATACATTATGCAGTACTGATGCATTTATAAGTATATTTTACTGGTGTGCAAAACTTAAGCAACAGGTGGGTTTATTGCCATAACTTCACGAAAAATCATCTGAGAGACATGAAATTCTGAAATGAGGGAGAGTATTATGTACGTAAAGGATGACGAAAGCATCGGCGCTGAAAAAGGAATACAACACATACGGTATGGAATCAAACAAAAACAAGCTTTATTGAACGCATAGTATCGTGACTCATGATTGTCTATCCAACATGAAGAACAACAAGCAGATGTTCCTTAATATGGTATATGCCCTCCCCTTACTACAATGGTTGCTTTGCACCGTCTCCGCATACTCAGAACCAGCTGGTGCAACATTTCTCGAGGTAGGAGTGCCCATTCCTCAATCAACATCTGTTTGAGTTGTTGGTTGTACTCCGGATAATATAAGCGTGTGGCAATACGTCTCCCCAAAGCATCCCACACATGTTCGATGGGATTTAAATCTGGGGAACACCCTGGCCAATCCATTCGAGTGATATCTTCACTTTCCAGCAGCTCCTCAACAGCAAGAGTGCGATGTGGCAGTGCATTATCATCCATAAAGATGAAGTCTGGGCCAATGGCACCTCGGAAAAGATGCAGATGTGGAAGAAGTACCTCCTCACAATAGCGATCCCCGGTTACAGACCCTCTGTCGAAAATGGGAAGCTCAGTTCCGCCGTTCAGCATAATGCCTCCCCAGACAAGAACTCCAGGACCACCGTAACGGTGTCTTTCCTTGATGTTACTGGGATAAAACCGGGTCCCGATCTCTCTCCAAATCAAAACGCGTTGAGAATCGCTTCTGGTACTGAACCGACTCTCATCCGTAAAGAGAACACGACTCCATTGATCAGTTGTCCAGTTTTTGTGCTCTCTGTCCCACTGTAAACGTTTTCTTCGGTGGCCATCTTTCAACGGGAGGCAGCGTTCAGGACGGCGGTTGAACAGGCCCCTTTGTGAAGGCGTCTGGCCACAGTAAACCGCTACACTTGTCGACCTGTTGCTGTACAGAGTTTCTGAGCAATGGCGCTTGCTGACTGCTTTCGAACTTTTTTCGCCTGCAGGATGATATATCGGACATCCCCTACAGTTGTCGTCCTCGGGCGGCCACACCAACCTTTCTAACAGCTGTAGCTGTGGTTTGGAACGCTTTCCAAGCGCGCGAAACGACACTTTTGTTGATTCCAAACTCTGCAGCTACACTGGTGACAGTACGCCCCTCCTCCAGCTTTCCGATCATTCTTCCACGTGTGAAGTCATCCAGATGATTTCTTCTAGCCATATTTCACGAACTTACTCACTGGCACTTGCAGCGAATATGTTGAATTGCGTCTCCGTCCTTCATTTTATTCTACTGTTGAGCAGCGCGCGCCTACATCACGCGTTTTGCGTACGCTCACATAGCTTCTGACGTTTTGTTTCTGATATTTGCATACGCATGACGTTTCTACTGACTTACGTGTTCCCTCTACTGATCTCCAGACCTCCTTTTCTGCAATTTCATGGTTATCTGCTAAATTTTTACATTGTTGCTTAAGTTTTGCACACCAGTGTATATTATCGTAAATGTGTATTTTATTTTTTTATGTCAGAATGTATATTGTGTTTTGCATCCTTTCAGTAACTTAAAATTGTAATTAGTTTAAATAATCTTTTATTTTTGACTTTTCGATATACTCACCCCCCTCCCCTCCACTTAGGGTCATCATCCCTCTAGGAAGGCACTTCTTACAGTTTGAGAATTACTAATCTAACAGTAAACGAAAATGTTATCTTGATACAATGCACCGTCAAAGTGTTTCCCAAGTATACTTTATCTTATTTAGTCAAAAGAGTGTACCATTTATTCCATATGCTATACTGTTTCCCGTATGAAGTCTAGTATTATCCTGTATTAAACAAAATAATATGTCAATCCCTACTTAGATCAACAAAATAAAATTTTGTTTTAGCTACTTTTTATTAAATAGTTACAATTAATATAAATTTGTATATACATATGACAGAATCCCAACATTAAGTGTAATTAATTTTTATTAATTATCATTAAAGTATCGTATTGTCTTCCTAAACAATCGCGTATAAAAAATTTCAGTTCAACTCAATGCATTAAAACTTGAGAAAAAACATTTTCAAGTTTTGACACAAGTCGCCAAAAGGACTTTTTTACTACGTCTGTATGACACTTGTACATTGAAACTACACTGGCATTCACGTCGCACTTACTCTGCACTTTTGAGCGAAGTCTTCAGTGCAATGTGCTCAATGGCAATCATTTTAATGGACATTTCTTCACTAGCAGTCGGTCGATGGATAATAGGTCTTGACGATACGAAAACTTCAAGACTATCGTACACATGCTACAAATTGGTGGCAGGAGTAGCTTTCGAGGCTAACACCATTTATTGATGGATACTTCAGTCCACGCATGTTTTAAAAGTAGCGAAACCCCTGGAACTAGACACATATGCTTGTTTAAAATATTTTTGGCATAGCCGATGGAAATGTCTTAGTGTTTATCAGCTAATATTTGATGCATCTACCATTTGGCCACTCCCAATCTAATTAAAAGGTTCTTCGTAAATTTTTCTTCTACAACTATCTCCATTGTTGGTGGTCTGGAACTCTCTGCTATTACACATGTCCTCTGTGAGAAGAAGAAAAATATAAGTAGAAATAACGGCACCGATATTACCCCTTTTGCATGAGCTATTTTATCCTTTAAAATGTATGCTGGGGAGTTAGGTATTTTCCTAATGTATCTTACTTGGTGAGATGCACGTATTTTAAAATTTGCTTATATTTCTGAGCCTTTCTTCTTAGTGTTTTATTTCTAATGGGGCCAGTATATATTACAAAGCTTTAAATCTCAAGTTTGCATTTATATTTTTATGAGTACTTCGTCAATTACTATCTGCTTATAAAAGAGTTTGTGGTAAAACTGCCTTAGAATTTTATGAAAGTATCCCCCCAAAAGAAGGGGCTGCGGTAGCCCAGTGGTTAAGGTATCGGACCATGGCAGGCATGTCATGAGTTCGAGCCCAATACCACTAAAGACCCGCCGTGTAGGGCAGCGATGCACGTTAAATCTGTCGAGAGCTGAAATGTCCTCCCGTTGGTGTGGTGTGGTAGTTAGGAGAGGGGGTGCCAGCTCAGGTGTCGTTCACGTCACTTGACCATGGTTCAAAATTACGTGGTCCGTCGCCAAAAGCCCTCGTGTAGCTAAACAGTGCGACGTTAATATTCACTCAAACTCAAACTCCCCCCAAAAGAAGAATTTCAAACAAATTTAGAATTTTTCCAAAAATACCCGAAAGTAATTGAAAGACAGTTCATTGAATTTATTTCGAGAACTTAGTTTAGACATGGAAAGTAAAAACAAAACAGGCAGATTTACGTATAACCTGATTACAACATAAATTAAAAATTAAGTACATTACGAATTACACATCTAAGTTCCAAATGTATTCAATAGAATTCATTGTACAAATTAATTTCCTCCAAACCCTAGGGATATTAAAACTCCTTACAATTCCGCAAATTCTATATTACAGAAATTAATTATGACATTTGAAAGGATCTTAGGAGTACATACTAGTAACTAGATAGCTCTAGGGATAAACGATACTTTAATTAACAAATATTCACATAAATTCATTTGTGTAGGCACGTGTAACAGAAGACGCACTTAGTCTTTTGCAAATTGTTCTGTTCGATTAATCAAAGAACCCGAAGAACTTTCAAGGGAGCATTTAAAAGAGTCAACTAAGAATTGAGACTCTCGTCTATTGCATTAGCGAATTTATTGAAATTAATGATTGGAGAAAACCATTTGTGAGATTATTACGCTCTTGAAGTGGTTAAGTGAACATCATTTGGTAAATCAGAAAGTTATTTACTTAAACAGTAGAAAATATTGTATTAAAATATTAAGACATATTTTTCTAAGAATGCATGCTTTACTTAATGCTTCACTCTGTTAATACATAAATTTGCGTGATTATTAAACTTAAAAAGTGAAAGAAACATTTCTTAATCTAACACATTTGTTTTAAAAGTAGACACATTTTTCATCAATAAGGATATTATAGAATGTAGCTTATTTTTGAAACAAATATACCTTAAATGTTGGTTTAAAAATTAGTAATATACTTTATCAAGATTACTTTAAGCAAATAAGCAAATTTTTATATTTGTGTGATGGTAAAATTATGTTTTATTATAAAGTATTCTTCTTAAAATGCTTTTAAAAGGATTAACTGCACGGAAAATTGGTAGGCAACAAGTATTTAGAATGCTTGTATTACTGGTTTAAAATATGTGGGGGTGAGTTACATCCATTGCAACTATTATTTTACTGTGTATAATAGTTTACTCAATTTTCTAAACTTTAGCAAGAAACAACTTGTAAGTAATATTTGGCTAAGAATGTACCTCAGGCTAAACAGCATATTATATTTTGATACATAAAATATAATAATATAAAGCTGTTGGTTACCAGAGTTAACTTCCTTGAATGTTTCTCTTAGAGATTATTCTCTTACGTATTTTAAATAACTTTGAAATTGCATATTAATACAAAGAAATTTAAAATAGGCATCAAATGTCAGGCTAATTAGAAATGCAAAAGTAAAAGGAATAAAAACGTATTCTTGACGTTTTCTTGAGGGTTTTGTTGAGGGTTTTCAATTTTAAAATATTCTGCTAATGTTGTAGGAGTTTTCGAAATAAAATTTTCAAAACTTGAAATGCAAAATAAATGTGTTTTTACATTATTCTTTTTATACTTAATACATTATGTTGCTAAATGTTCTTAACTTTCTGAGCAGTTCCATTCTCCCTACAACCTTACTAAGTATTTGTACTGTTAAATTATATGATAAAAACATCAAATCAATAAGATAAACAATATCCACGTTTTTATATCGCACATTATACCCAAAAACTTCATAAAGAAATATGTTCTACAACAGAAAGAAACACAGAATTTTATATTTTACCACGAATTATCACATGAAAAACTCAATCACAAAACTTGTTTAATAAAGTCCTGCCAATCCGTAAAAGCAGTAAATAGAAACCTTAATGTGTGTGAAATTCCCACTGAAATGATAAATACTAAAAAATATCGGTGACTTACGATTAGTTATTTTACATAAATTTGATAAAAAAAATGGGTAGCAGGAAATATCTAAAGACTATAGAAATATACGATTTAAAGAAAATACAGAAGTAAACCTCACGATTTAATACTTGATGCTGAGGTTAGAAGACTGGTTTGCATGGGGATTTTAAACTATGATTATAAGTAAGATATCTACCCCTAAATTTCCAAATCATAAATTGATTTTCCAATGTTAATTGAAAAAAAAATTAATGACAATTTATGAATTTATTTATTTATTTCTAGACATCTCCACCAGACTGACTATCCAAAGATAATTCTCTTTTCATATCCATCTCGCTAAAAGATTTGTTTTAGATGTAACTTTGTGTGAGAGTTGCAATTTATAATTTTACATTTCTGTTAAATAAAGTTAATAAATCTTCCTTCCGTTCATTAAATCTTCTGTCTTCCTGAGAAGTATCAGCTCTAGTTTTTCAGTATTCACATAAAAATACTTTTTATGATATATATATACATATGAGGATAATTAAATAAAATTAAAAATTAAATTCCCTACATAAAACTTAACTTTTATTTTCTATTACATCTTCAAGTCTTAAATTAAACACCCAATTATTTCTCCTAATATATGGTCCAAACAGAACACTTCGATCTCAGATCATTAATTTTTATAGCCCCATATGTCATCCTTAACTTTCAAGTATAACTTAAAAACTAAAAATGTACTTAAAACATCTGGATATAAGTGATAAAGCCACTTAGACTTTAGCTTTGGAGTCCTTTTCTCTCAGAGACAGGCATATAGATTGCTAGCTGAATAAAACTGTTTTTAAAAAGCTTGGTGTTGACTTGAAACATGACATACATATATCTTTAGAAATTTTTCGAGTGGTAGGCCTCTCATTACTTATCATCACATCTGGATTTTTTATGTAATTATGATGACATTGATGAGGCATCTTTTTGTTAGATGATACTCCAATTTCATTTTCATTTAGAAACAAATACTCATCTGTATGGCATTTAACGAAACACATAGAAAAAAGCAGCAACAACAGACATCAACGTAAGATTATGACAAATACAAAATGCAGTGCGAAGTGTCAGGAGAATATCGGCTTTTATACTAAATGTAGAACGGAAGTTAAAAATCTGACATGACATTCTAGGACGTCACTTCTGACTGATCTAGTTAATTGGATAAAAGGTTCATTATGTAATTTTTAATGTAAGTATGCTAATGTTTTAATTTCGAAGGTACACAGTTATGATTATATCCCATTATGCGGGTAATTAACAGTTACTCATTTATGTGACGTCTCGGACCAACCATTAAAATTAAAAACTGGAAAGATGTAATTGAGGTGCAGTATATTACATCTCTCTCTCTCTCTATATATATATATAGATAGATAGATAGATATAATAGATAGATATGTAGGACATTCCATGGAATTTTCTTTGTAAAATATTAGATCATATCCATTTGCAGAGGACGGCAATTTTAGTCAAAACAGCGTTCCACATGAACGCCAACTAGCGTGCTTATTTAAACGCCAACATCAGCCTTTTTCGGGAGAGGCCCACTAACACTTGACAACGAAGCAACGCTTTCGCCCCCGTTCGTTAACACTAGGCGGTAAGTTACAATCGCACCGCATAGTAAGTTTTATTTAATCTCGAACGTCCTCGTTGAGGAAATAATCTAACTTTCCTATTTTTTAAAATTTGCCCGCTCTAATTTCTATTCTGTAAATATTCCCCTAAAACTCATAATAAATTATTTAAATTGCAACAAGTTTCTTTCTTTAAATTATGTCGTCTATTTTTTCAAAGTTAGCCCATACATCGTAAAAACCCCTAGACACCACGCGAACAAAAACCCCACTATATGAAGAATCTAACTTTTTTTTTTTGGAAGATTACGGTTAGATTCCCACACACATATGTGTTATATATATATATATATATATATGCGTGTATGTACGGGTTTTTCTTCATCCTGAGTAATCATTCAAAAAATTAAGCAGATTAACGGGATAGATTAATTTTTCAGTTTTATTCAAATTCAACACAGTTTTATTCAAATTCAAGAAGAGCAATCACTCCAACTAGCTAAATATGTACTTTAATATTCTCAATTTGCAAAAAAAAAAAAAACAAAAAAAACGGCATACTTAGCGTTTTAATCTAAAGGTCTATGTTGGAAACGAAATAATTTAAATATATGTTTCCTCAAAATTGCTGAGCATGATTACAAAAGCTAAACTTACTAATAAATTTAAAATATATTCTCAATTTCGTTTAATACTTGTGTTTTCATCTTATTATAATTAAAGATTGAAAATACTGGTTGAATTTTAACCATATATGTAATTAATTAATTACATATGATGAAACAATCCAACATTTTACAATCTGTTTAAATAATATTTTTAGCATAATTATTATTAGTATTCCAGCAGTTTAAAAAGAATAATGAGATTATAGTTGCCAAAAAATACATTAATTCTGATTTCGCATGCTATCATAAGAAATTTTTTCATATACTGATACAGAATGCAAATATAAAAAAATCATAGGTGGTTATAGAATACCAATATATAAAAATTTTATATATAAAAATAAAAATTCTTCCCAAAATAAAAATTTTATTAGGTATAAAAAAGATTTACAGAAAACACATATTAAAGAACACACATTGGAAATAATTGTTTTTCATAAAAATGAAAATTATTTCAAATTGTCATACAAAAGCCCGCATTCTTCTGTTATATGTTGAGTTAAAAAAACAATACAAAAAAAAAGAATTGTAATCTGCCAATTTATTTGTAATATGCTTCCAGTTGCTATTTTAAATTGTGGTTTAAAAAAATATTAAGAGTTTGGAATTAATAATATGAATAAAATTTGGAATAATTTAGTTATGAATAGTGTTAGTTTTTCTCAAACTGACATTTAAAAAAGATCAATCTTATACAATTCACATTGGATTCAATTTCTAGCAATACTTCCCTAATATCCATACTTGATTCTTATGTTTATTAGGTATCTTTCACAATATGAAATTATTTCTTTCAATTTACAAAAAATCTTGAAATATTTTATCAAATGACATTTAGTCATAGCAAAAAATTAAACTATTGAAAGAAATACAAACTTCCATAGCACTTTTTAAGATTCTATAACAGATTACATATATTTTTTTCCTTTCAGAACACTTCATATGACGCATCAAAAGTAATGTTAGTCTAAACTCCGCTGCATAAGAACTATCTATCTCAATTGGAAATAGTAGTAAAAATATAACACTTAGATAATTGTATATTAGAGGAAATTCTGCTCTCCTGAGAAGCAGACAACTGGATAAACCTGAACAGAAATGTCCTGCCTTAGGCTACACAATGAAAAACGATTTCAGATCATGCGACATTTCGTTTCTGTTCCGATTCCTTCAAGTCTTTATTTTTGTTATTTTGGAGTAGAATCTTTCACAAACACTTTATAAGAAAAAACTCTTGAAAGATTTAAGTTCATGATCATTTTTATGTGTGAGAAAAATTTTTAAAGAGTATTCTTTATTTAAGTTATGACTTACGGATTATACCAAGAAAGGGAAGAAAATCCCGATAGCTTCTTAAAAATGCAAAGCGTGAACCATGGTTTGTCATGCTGTCATTGAAGTTCGTGTTCAAAGAATTTTTAGCAAACTGTAATTAATAATGATATAATATCTACTTATATCATTTTTTAAATCACAGCAGTACACTTCTTATAACATTTGATTCAGATTTTTGAAGCTTTACTTTTGTAAAGTTACTATAACTTCGACACCCTACATAAGAAGCCATTTAGTTAATCTCTTACTTATTTCTTCTGTCTTCTCTCTCTCTCTCTCTCTCTATGACCCTATTCTTCGATTTAAATAGTAAAGATTATTTGCATAAATTATGACTGTTTCACAAGGAGAAGCTGTGATATCAAACATGGTAGCAAATCATTCCCCATGTTTTTTAAATGAGTAATAGTTTATCACCGCCTCATTATAGACCAACATGAGGGCTATTGGTAGACTGTCCAAAGGAACTGAGCTCATCCAAAGAGGTTTTAGAGCTACAATCTAATCCCTAAGGTAACACAACCTCCCTGACGTAAAGTCCTATTGAAAAATAAATTAAAATTGATGTTTCAAACAGCAGGAGACAGTAAAATATCATAATACATATTTAAATGTGACTGCACGATATACATACGCATACATAATAGAAATATAGAAAGCAATAATAAGAAGAGGAAAGCATAAAGGGTAACAAGGAAGATAGAATATACGTTAGTCCAGCATTCTTACAAATACATCAAAAATAATAAAATCATTCAACACAGAAAGACTCCGTACACGCCCCGCCTCCTGCCCCCCAAAAAGGGCAGGAAATTTAAAAAATAATAATAAAATGTGTTTTTTGATTCATGTTTTCAAGTTGGCGCCCTCACTTCCTGTTGAGACTTTTTTATTTTAATTTAAACTTCAGTTAAAAGAAAAAAAATGTTTCAGCATCGGAAGGAGGAGTATTTATTTAAGACCTCCCCCTCGCCATTTTTTTAAAAAGAAACATAAAGAAAGAAAGCAGTGGTGTAAAAATAAAAAATAAATAGAGAGAGAAAAGGGAGGGAAGAAATTTTTGAATTTTTTATTTAAGAACGAGAGAAATTAACCTCAAACGAATACTTGCATTTTTAACCAAGAGTTAAACCAGGAAAGTGCAATATATTGTGTGAGAAATATAAATAGGGCTTAAAAGGATTAAGATGTCCATTTACTCGAGAATCCCATGAACCGATTCCACCACAGGAGGACCATTTGTGACTACATAAGAGTAGCAATCGAACCTCATTTACGGAATTTGGTGCCGGATTGGGGAAGCATATCTTTAATACAAGGAGTGAATGGAAGGATATCTAATGATAAATTGTGGAACCCCGTTTGCTTAGCATTTTTAGGTGGGGAGGCCAAATAAAAATCCTTCATCAAAGAACAAGCGAACATAATGGAAAGTGTCCTCATCAGAACCAAAAACTCAATTGCGGATGACTTTTAAATAAATGGCTATTGGCAACATACCTCTTAATTTTAAGCCACAGTCAAGTGAAAAGTAAGTCAATTGAGCAGACATCACCCCTCATCGAGCTTCCCCACTACCCCAAAGGGAGGGCTGTGAGTCTCAACAGATTTAAAGTGCTTAGGTCCTCTACTCGGTGGGTCTTCTTTCTCACTAGGATCGTATTCGTGACACTTTGGATACGTTTCGTAACCATTACCACCAGTCAAGGTAACCACACCAAAGGTTAATTAAAAGAAAGTTTCTAGAGAACTTGCTACAAGCTAAGTTTTAGGAGGATGAAACAAACTCTCCATACTGTTAAAAAGACGTGGTAATATATTAAGGTTTTGATGGTCTTAGAATGCACGAGAGAGGGAGGCATTGAATGGAAATGGAAGTAGACATTGTAGGGAAGAAGATAAAGGTCATAGACCATATACGCGTATTATTTCTTCCAAATTTACTCATTTCCACTAGCCATTTCCACAGTGGATAGGCTTTATTGATATCGTTGCGTAGATCCGGGTTCTAGGATTTTATGCAAAAAATATCACAAAGAAAATAAATAGTTTTTCTAGAGCGATGCCAATCTATTATCAAAAGTCCAATCCTTTAAATACAGGATTCAGCAGCGATATTCAGCGATAAATCTCCGAAGATCTTCACACCTTCAAAAGCACTCAAACACAACTGCCAGTGTTTAAAAATACACGTATATAACAGCTTATTCACAAGCACAGCCGAGCTAATCACTAGTCAAAACAATCCTCACTATTCGCTGGATAAAATCAGACTGCCTGACTGTGGTTGGCATTGCTCTATTTATAAAACCGACTGAAACTTCCAGAAAAATCTCCACGTGCCAAAAGCGTGAACTTCGTGGAGAGATCCACTACTTTCTAGAAGAATCCAGAGGGTCCCAAACTCGCCAACATGGTCGCCAATGACGCCAAAACGGTCGCCAAAGCCACCAAATTGGCGGCCAACTTAGTCGCCAAAAATGATGCCAACTTGGCTCTACCGCCATGATTTCGTTAAGTTCTTATTGAATCACCATTATAACGTAAAGGGCGGCATTGCTTGTGAATAGCACAATTTTAACATAAAATAAATATAACATAGAGTAATATAAATGCATTAAACATCCAAATACAAATTATTTACATTATTTACACAAAATTCGTAACAATAGTAACCTGAATGTGAATATTTAAAAATGCAAAAAAAAATAGAAATTGTTATACAAATTATTAAATATCTGCACTGCATATCCTTAACATAAAATGAAATGTAGATATATTTTAAAAACTATTTCACTCATCTGTATTAAATGATTTCCCCAAAAACTCTGCAACTTCGAAATTGAACTAGATTTTATTGCAATCATAAATGGCATCTGGCTTCCTTGTGAAATATGTCTAAATGTTTATTTTCAATCAATTACATCAGATGAAACGTACAGTAAAGATTTTCCCAATAAAAGGAAATTTTATATAATAAAGTCTTACAAGATATTTTATATTGAATTATAGAGGATGTTTCAATGAAAGATCTTTTTATTCTCCATCTTGCTTATTTAAAAAAAATATTTTTGATTACATTTGCCGACATACTTCTTTCTGATAATACATTTAAGCACAAACCTTTATTTCATGGAATAATATTGAGAAATATGCATGGCTAGAGTTAAAATGTATAATCTACAACTTGCATTGCAAATGGAATACCAAATAAAAGTGTTTATTTGGATTCTATTCTTTATACTTTTATATGTACATATTTATTTATTTATTTTTATTTCTTGTCAAATAAGTTGGACCATTAGATAATCTTATATCAGAAATAAATAAAAATGTATGGACACTTTGACTATGCTTTGACACTTCAATGGAAAAGGACTTCAACTTTTCAAACTCAAATATTTATTAACACCGTCCATGGGAGTTTATTTTGTGCATAGGAAAGGAAAAAGATAACTTCAGTATTACTTAAGGAATCTTTCTGAATGTTTTCTTTTTTATATAACAACAAGGGGTAAGAACACAGACATTTTTACTGCTTTCTCTTCTCAAATATTTAACCCAGGAGTGGTCACGCGAGGCACAGAGTTACCCCATAGTCGCGAAACCTTTAATTCTGGTAAAAAGATTTATTTGTTACACACAAATGAACTTATCAGTATACTCCTATATAACAGTCTTCATGGGAACTAAAATGTATTTGTCACATATCTCCCTCTTTTTTGGGAATGGCAAACTTTTCTTACAATCTTAAAGGTACTTGGGGTAACTGAGTTCCCCGCGTGATCACATTTGTTCCAAAATATTTTCTATGAACATGCTACATTCTTCCTCTGTGAACGACTTTGTCGTTCCGGCAGATAAATTTTCATTAAAACCTTTATAAAATTCAAGTTAGATCTCAGAGAGGTACCTCATGAGAGAACCGATTACAAAGTATGAAAATGACTCAAAATGTTAGTAAAGAAGTTGAAACTTTTTTTCATAATCGTCGATTGAACACAAGTTTAACTGGGGAAGTATGTGACAAATATTTCGCCTAACATTTAATGTTTAAAAAGTAACAGGTAGTGAAATCATTAATAAATGGGCATATAAATTATAGAAATATGCTATTCCTTTTTCTTAATGAGTCATGATTTCGAATCATTAAATAACTGGTCTATTTGCGTTCTTCCTACTAATAATCCTCTCAAGGAATAATGGGTCTTTAAATATTATTCTATTGAAAACTTTCCTCCTCCGAAGAAGACGCAATTTATTCAAATCAAGGCTTGCATTTAAAGATTAACTTTCAAGCTCGAAAAGAGAGAGTTTAGAAGCCAATATGATAGCAAGTAGTGATTAACGTAAAGCTAGGCGAGAGCGCTTCGTAGATTATTTGATTAATATTAAGATTGACGATTTGGTCAATTAGTTGTTAAATTGGATTCAAGTCGGTTTGAATAAGATTAACCCGCGATCACTCGCGCGGGGTGTTCTGTACACCCCAGCAACAAGAAAATCCTCCCAGATTTTTAAAAAGAATGTGCAGAACCACGATTTTTTCTGTAGCTGCACATTTTAGGTTATTGAACCTTCAGACGTGATGCAATCCCTCGTTAAGGAACGATTGGAATGTAATGACCTTGAAAAGTTTATCTGGAGGGCTGAGAACTCCCGCGAGAAGTTGAGCATTTGTACACAGTCTGCTCTGAAATTTTGGAAAATGATTAAAAAATTATTTTTCTACTTTCTACAATCATTATCTCATTAATTATAAAGTATATTTATTACTGGCATATACGTTTTATACTGGTTTATGAAAAAATATAAAATAATGTGTTTTAAAATGAAAATTTTGTATGTTTAGTTTAAATTAATGTTAGTCTCATTTGTGTGCAATAAATTTAATAATTTTATTTGTATAATAAAAAAACATCTTGTACTTTATAAATATGTATCATAATGACTTAATTTTTATTTTCATAATTAAATACACGTGTTAAAAGTTTGGGGTGTTCTCTACACCCCGCGAGTAACGAAGGTAGCAAAAAGAGGCGCGAGTGACCGCGGGTTAAGCTTAGAAGTTATCTTCAAATGTTAGAAGGTGTATTGCCTAGACGTCCTAAGTTATCCCAAATTTATCCATTGGTGCATTTCTTAACTTGGATTGTTGAAATTGGTGATGTTGTTAAGAATTGTTGATAAATAGAGTCTCTATTGACTATGACTAATCTTCCTTCTGATCCTCGTACATTAATGGACGGGTACGCCCGACGATTACAATCATAATAAAGAAGGTCCCTGGAATTTTGAACGCCGAACAAAAAGTATCAAGAGTTGAAAGTTGTCAGGTACATTTGAATCGTTGTAAAAAAAGTTATATGCATTTTAGACGGTATACTTTACTTGTGTTCACAGATTAGGGCATGATTACTCCTTATAAACAAAGCAGTCTGGTATATAATGGAGCACAAAGGGTGAAAGTTTCCACTAAAAGCAAATTCAGTTATTTGCTGAAAAACTCTCGCAATTGTGTTTTTGGGAATATTTAGGTATTTTTCTATCCAGATTGGTAAAAATTAACTTAAAATTAATGAAAAAATAATAGACTTTTTATCATAGAACATTGAAAAATTCCTCTAAAATTCTCTCGAAATCCTAATCTACTGTGGAAACAATCAGGAGCAAGGGGTACTCAAACTTTTTTTCTGCTGGGCCACATACATATGTCAGCTATTTCACGCAGGTCGCATACGTATGTTAATTATTTCACAAGGGCAGCAACATGAGGATAAATGGTGGAGGGGGGGGGAGAAATGCTTTAAAACCAGATAACATTGATAATTTAAAATGCAGAAATTGATCAAAATATTACAGCTTCTCTGTTTTGCCTTAATAAATTTTAATTTTTTATATTTTTTATTTTTGTCACTAACACTAAATTAGAAAAATTCAAGAAACACTCCTTCACAATTTCTGCATCAGTAAACGTTTTCATATGATTACCAATTATATAATAAACTTCATAGGATGTCCTTTTTACCGCTGTAATATTACAACTGACAAAACACTGTGTTGCTGTTGCAATGACTGTTCAAGAAAGACTACTTATCACACCTCTTGAAAGAGATCTTCGAGGGAAAGTATCACTGAATGATTCCAGTTTATTGGTATTTTTTAAATACAGCACTTTCGTGCCAAATCAAACAATTACTTATTCATGTTTGTTTTTCACTACAAAATAGTCAATGCAAGATATGAAAGATAGTTAAAAATTAGTTCCACCCATAATACTGTCGCTTCTCCACTGTTGTCTGTTATCACTAACCGTAGCAGTTCGAATTAGAAAAATAATATCAATTCGTACCCGTACAACACCGACAGCAAAAAGCAAAATTGATATATTTGATTTCTTGACAAAGAATTTCCCATTAAATTTTTAATACAATGTTCTTAAATGAGTAAATTTCGCACAGTAATGGGCCATGACCGGGCCACTTAAAAGGGTTCGGTGGGCTGCTTGCGGCCAGCGGGTCGCAGGTTGAGTATCGCTAATCAAGAGAATATATAAAAAAAAAACATTAGAGTGGCAGGGTACTATGCATTTTATACTTAATTTTACAAGACTTAGTTAGGAACAAGTTTAATAATTACTGGTGATCCTATAGGTTTGTCATGTATAAAATTATGTAAACAATTTAAGTTTTTTTCTTGGTAGTTTGTACCGTTTATATATAATTAATAGCTTAACTGCCGATTAAGAATTATACAAATAGCACCCCAATGCCACCGTTTTTCCATGCAGATGGGAGTATGTTGTGTAATGACGGGCGGGGAGAAGAAAATAAATAAATAAGCAAATGTTTTGGAAAAAGTAAATCCTTCGTAAGCACTGTTGAGTCATTGCATTGCATTCCAAAGCCTTCGGAATAATTTTAAGGAAAGCAGAGCTTAGAAAAGATCGGAAAGATGTATATATACGCTCGGCACAATTAACGCATTGATTGAGCGAAACGTTTATATACGCAAGAGGTTAAAGTTGTACTGCCGCCCTAGCGCTAACGTATAGTATTATTGAATTCAAACATTGTTATTGTATGAGAGAGGGGCTCGATAAAAATTATGATTGAATATTTGTGGCATGGTGATTGGAACACTAGTTTTAGATCTTGTGAATGGGTAAAACCTACTGCTGAGAAATATCGGTTGATTCATAAATAGTGAGACCAGTTTCAGAGGATCATAAATTTTTATTGAATAAAGTTATTTACATGAAATTTTTCAACGTGGTTTCCTCTATCACAGTACACTATACGTAAGCGTTTCGCCTAAGTTAAAAGAGTTTTTTCAACCATTTTGAACGTATTTTTCCGACTTCCTCTGTGACTGGCTTACGCGTCTTTTCTTTAACATGACCTCTGGGTTCTTTGGGGGCCAAGATTAATGGCAACTCTTTTCCAAACAAAACCCAAGAAGCGAAATGTGAAGCAGAAATTCAAATAAGATAGCTTTTAAATAGCAGAAGTTTCAGTATGTCGTATGGTAATTTGGGGAATGTTATGTGTGAAAGAGATACAAACGTGAATTGACAGCCAATTGTGAAGTTACCTTGAAGATAAGCCATTAGGTCAAGGTGCATACCATTGCATGGGCTCCCAGACGCCTCTTCATAAGATTGAAACTAAATTTGGATTAGGGTAGGATTGATTATTTGATATTAGGACTTGTAATATTATTAGAAGTGAGAAGCGGATTAAGTATTTATAGTGGTCTAAGTTACGCGATTCGGTTTAACTATTACGTGTGTTTGTTCCTCTTGTAGATTCTCGCCTAAATAATATTATCTAAATTTTAGACATTTAAGTTTTCATTCTACAAAGTCATATTAAGATTAAAAATGTCATTCCTTTTGTAAACCCTACACCTCTAGCTCACGCGATAACCAAAGAAATAGTCCCCTGGTTAACATCTCTTAAATTGCATTTTGAAGCCCTTTTGAAATGCTCTTAATTTACGCCTATTTAATTGTTTTTTTAAGTATCCCCATAAAACATAATCACAAAGAACACAGACAGGAAAACGTAATAGTCATTTATCAGGAAGAAGAAAATTAATTTTTTTATAAATTATTTGTCATTTTATTGTTGATTTTGCAGTACGATTTGGTGCAGAATGTTGGTCAAAAAACAAAGGTTTCTTGAACGTAAAGACGGTTAGTTTCTCTGATCAAGTGTTTCCAAACCTTATCCTCATAGAATGCTTTTGTTTTGCTTTGAGAGGACATTCCCATTCATACCAAAACATTGCATTTTGCAAAACAGCTGCGTCTTTCCGACGTTTTTTGCGTTAAATACCTTGCATCTTCATTTTGCCAGTTGTGAATGACAGATGAAACAGTGCTTCCTTCGAAGTTATCCATATTCCGTACCTACCTTTTTCTAACATTAAATACAAGGGCCAAAAACGTTTTCTTCGTTTTTCTACAGTCTTAACAAGCATTTGTTGACAGTCTGAAAATTTACTTTTTTATAGCCAATTTTCTTTATAAGACGTTAAATTATCTATTGCTATATTTATAGTTTCTTTGCCATAGGTTTTTGAGGCAAAGGATTTTCTACAGTGATAATTCTGTTCAACGTCTTTTTTTTCTACTTCATTAAGGTCTTTTTTTTTCAATTTTTTTTCTCTGGAGCTTTTGATTGCGAGCCAAATTTTATTTCGTTTTGAAGTTTAGAAATTAATACAAAAGAAAATGCGTTTTTTTATTTTTAAATGCTATATATTTTACAGAATTTGAACAACCATCCATCAAAAGCTGTAAAATTTCGTTCTGAGTTTGAGGATCTAATTTAAGTACTATAAATTACTCCTACTAATAAAAATGGTTAGATTAGTAATTTAAATGCTTCTTTTTAAAACAAAACCAGTAGTAAGACGATAGAAATTCATCATAAATAGTTATATACTTTTAAAATTGGTCGCACTAATTTTGAATCAATCGATATGAAAAGTGCATGGACCGTTTACAAATGAGATTTGATCAAGAAGAGCTATTGATCGAGTTTTACGTCAAAGGACTGATGTCGCTCGTTATCAAGAATGTAAAAAAATCCAGATCTAAAGGTAGAATAACAACTTTACGATCAATTAGCGTTTCATTTAAGGTCAATTGAAACTATCGGCATGACGTTAGACACGGCAGTGTGGCCGCGGTAGCCGAGTGGTAAAGGTATCGAACCGTGGCTTATCTTGTCACGAGTTCGAGCCCAGTACCACTAAAGACCCGCCGTGTAGGGTAGCGATGCACGTTAATGTATGTGACTACCTTCGCAGCACTTTTTTTGAAATATATAAAATTTCAATTAAATAAACATTTTTTTATTTGAAATGGGATATAAAAGTAAGAATTCCAATACAGTTTTTACAAAGTTAAAATTAATTTTGGAAATATTAGGAATTTTGAGTGAAATTTTAGAGAAAAATTGCAGTTGTGGTAAGGATTGTATTGAAAATTCTAATTAATATATTCTTATAATATTTATACAGTACATAAATGCAACTATTATCTGTGTTGATAGCTATAAAATTTGCAAATACTTCTAAAAGGTTTAGAAGTGTGTGAATTTTTACGCAAAAACTCAATTTTTTACAAAACACTAATCACAAAAAGTGCAATAAAATAAATATTTATATACACAGAGATTATATTATAGTCCAGATAACAGGTAAAACTAAATAAAATATTTTCTGAAAATTTCAAGTCAATATCTTAAAAGAAATTTGTGAGTGAACTGTGCGTGAAGAATAAAATTGAAAACATAGTTCTCAGAAAATGCATTTAAAGATTTTAATACAAAATGAAAAATTTTCTACTAATTGTACACTTTTTAAACTCTCCATATTTATAGATCAGGCTGTTTTTAGCTTCATGTAAAACTGATTTGGCCATTTATTTTACCCTTTTGTTGTTTTCTGGAGAGTTTTGTATACTATAACAATTGTCGTTTTAGAGAAATTTTGGTGAAAAATTGCAGTTACGACAAATCTTGTACACAAAATTCTAATAAATATATTCAAATAATATTTATACAGTACATAAATAACATCTTTATCTGTGATAGGAATCAAAAAATTTGTAATGCTTTTGGAAGTTTTTTAAATATGCCAAATTTTATGCAAAAACTCAATTTTTAAAAAATTAATGCTTTTTTTTCCCCATAAAAAAGCAATTAAGTAGATAAATATATACACAGAGATTAGATTTTGATTCATAACATAGATAGAACTACATAAAACATGTTCTAAAATTTAGATTTAGTACCTTAAAAACATTTTGTGTAGTAAGCTTTATCATGAAGAAAAATATTGAATAACAGTTTCTCGTAAAACACATTTAATAATTTTAACTCTAAATAATTACTTTTCTACTAACAAACCATTTTCAAAACTCCCCATATTTATAGCTTAAGCCCTCTTTAGCTTCAGTTTTTGCTAATGTTGACTTTTTTTTGGCTTTTTGCTTTTTTCTGGTGAGTTTTGTTGAGGGTAATGACTGGCGTTTCGATTTTTGAATTCTCTCTGCGTCAATTCCCATATAATTTTTAAGTGTCATTGGATCAATTCCTATACCTAAATAGTTAAATACATGCAACAGCCCTAAATAACCAGAATTATATAAGATGACAGCAATGTGTGAACCCAAAAACAAAGTTTTTTTATGAACAAAAATTTCTTTCGGGAAAACAGACTACAATACATTATTAAAGCTTTCATTATTGTTTTGAGTCATGCCATGAAGGCATTTTTTTAGCAAATTCTTATCACAAAGTGCTAAATAAGTAGGCTTTATCACTTTAATCACTGAATTTGAAATGCCTGCTGTTTTGTCTACATATAATTTACCATCACATAATGCTTGTTTATACTTGCACTAGCTATCTTTCCCTGTTGGACATTGCCCATGCATGGGATTTGATTGCTAGAGCAACAGTGAAAGAAGGCAGCTATTACAGCAGATTGCATTTTCGAGGCATCCAACATTGCTCTCGATGGCAATTCCATAATAGTTTTGAGTTTATCAATAAATTTATCAGTTAATTTCCCCTTTCCACCAAGTCCTTTGGTGTTCTTTTTTAGTTTCCTTAAACGTGAGCCTACTCTTTTTTGTATATGTCCTATACATTCAAGTTTTGTGACACTGTTTTCACCATATATATCTTTCACTTGTAAAAAGCCCTTGGAATCACCATCACCATAGTACTCGGTGTATTGCAGGTCTCGTTTGATTAGTGACCTTTCAAAAATTCTGAAAGCTCCAACAGCTTCCATGTTTCCAGAGGATCCTTTGTAATTTGAACATTCATGCTCAGATTTCACATTCATTTCACACATTTTGCAATACTGTGTCATTACTTCCAGATCTAAAATTTTTCCAGTGTCAATGGAAATAACTGAAACGCAGCCATTAAGTAACATATGTCCTCTCCGCTGCCATGTGCCATCTACCGAAACACCACAAGTTGTACTTTTTTTAAAATTTCGCACTTCTTTAGATGCAGCTCTCATATTTTCTTCCGAACATAACTGTACTGCTTCCAGCAGTTTGAGTTCATGAGCTCTGAAGATATTTTTAGAAATGCATGGCAAATTTAAAGTGCATAACAACTTCTTACCAATAATGCCACCTTCATGCCAATCAATCTCAATCCAAATACCAAAAAAGTATTGAGAGAGAATTTTTTATTTTCTTTAGGAGTAGAAGTAAAGCCAATCATGTATCCACAACTGCAAGCCACACACAAGTTAGAGCAAAGTCCTTCCCTAGAATTTTCTGACAGTTTCAATCCAGTTGCATAACATTCCGGACAACACAGAATTGAAATAATTCCCATAAAAGCTTGGAAATTAATAATTATTTTCCCTGTAGAACCATGAAATTCTAGTTCAGGCACATCAAAACAGCTCAATTTCGCCTCACTTGCAGACGTATTATTACTGTTTTGTGCTAACTTGGTAAACCTATTACCATAAAACTTTCTGTTTCTGGACACTTTCGATCTAGCTTTTGGCATTTTGAAATTAATCCCAATCAAATAAAACGTTAAAATTAAATGAAAATGAATGAATAAACTGTAAAATAACAAAAGTAAGTAATAATTAAGAAGAACGCTTTAGAATGAACAATGTAAACAAACTATAAACGATAATATTATTGCCACTCAGTAAAACAGGCTTGAATTAAAAAAAAACCAGTTGCCAGATTAAAAAAGTATTAATAAATAAATAAAGGATACGTTGATCTATATTTACAATAAATATTAAATATTTATATTGCTTAAAAGTCACGAAAAAGACGTTCAAACTATTTGTTTACATTTTTATGTCTCTTTAAACACCTATTTCCGGTTTTGAAAATTCCATTTCCGGTTTACTAAATAAGCTATAACTTAGCTTCTAAATATCGTAGGAACTAAAATAAAGTATTTTTGGAATCTTAAGCGTATCGGCTATAATATTAAAACATAAAAAAATTCGAACGTTTTCTCCAAACCGAGGATTTTTGGGTAGTCACATACCTTAAATCTGTCGAGAGCTGAAACGTCCTCCCGTTGGTGTGGTAGTTAGGAGAGGAGGGTGCCAGCTCAGGTGTCGTCCACGTCACTTGACCATGGTTCAAAATTACGTGGTCCGTCGCCAAAAGCCCTCGTGTAGCTAAATAGTGCGACGTTAATAATCAATCAATCAATCACAGACACGGCAGTACGGAGCAATGTTTTACATTTAGTGGAATCCTGTATCTCTGAGTAAATACTACGTATTTGGCCGAGAAATCCCTCCCTACACAAGAAAGAGTCAAAAATTAAAGCAGTTGTAAAAATTTATCAGATTAAAAGCTGAAGGTTAAAAAAGAGTTATATTGGCAAAATCTGTTTTAAATCAAGTGTTATTGAAAGAAATAAAAGAGAGCAAATTCAGCGAAATAGGTATATAAATATTTTACCTACAAATGCAGCTTTAGTGAGAACAGGTAAGGAACAGGGACGAATTAAAAAATGCATATTTTGTAGTAAATCTAATCATAAGAATTCTGAATGTTACATTGATCAAAAAATGTCATTAGTGGATAGAAAGAGTGATGTAATTAAAACTAAGAGGTTGTTCAAGTGTTTAAAATTCCCAAAATTTACGTCTTAGCTTCTGTAATGAAAAATGGCATCACATTTTTTTATACTCTAAAAAAGATAAAGAATTAAATAAAGTAGGCATTGTGAAAATGCTGTAAGTAACACCCTCTAACCAAACTCAGGAAAATTCATATGTGTATTTGCAAACGGTTCTACTAAAGATCAGGGGTGGCAACATGGGGCAAGTGTTAAGAGTAAAATTACCGAACGTAAAGATGGTCCATGCTTTTTAGCGTTCATCCTTCTGCAAGCAAATTGTGCCACAACCAAGCGACTAGATGAGTACTTGCACAAATCCAACTGCCATGCGGGCACTCAAATACTGCATTCAAAAATATGGGGAAAATACTGGTCGAGGAAAACTGTCAAACTGATTATTAGAAAGTGTATTGTGCTCAGACAATACAGTACAGAACCAGCTGACAGTGCACATGTTGCCTTGCTTGAAGACCCAGTTAGAATGCAAAAGTTTTCGGGATAACAGGTATTGATATCGCCGGCCCCCTCTTCCTTCTAAATGGTGATAAAGGGTGGATTGTCCTATTTACATGTGGGGGCAGTTTTCAGAGCCTTACATCTTAAAATTGTAACCTCCTTGTCTACTGAAAGTTTTTTGCTCTCACTGCATCGGTTAATATCTCGTAGGGCAGATTGAAGGCAAAAAAAACTGGATTCAACTTTAGAGGTTCCATTACGGAATTTCAAGGTCAATACTGGGGTAAAATACGACATGAATTATAACTTTGAAGAATAAAGGGGAAGTTCATTCCACATACTGCAGCTTAAGGGGGGGGGAGAGCTCATTAGAGTCATCAAAGATCTTCTGAGACGTATTCTGGTTAGAGAAATTCTCTTTTATGAAGAATCACTCACCATCTTCTCTGATTGCGACGAAATCATAACCTCTCACCCCTCAGCTTTTATAACAGAGGACTCAGAGGGTTTAATCTCCATTGCCCCAGCTATGCTTCTTAAGACCAATATCTCTGCTGAAGTAACAGATCCGGGTCTCAATGATTTTGCCAAATTCCAACGAAAAGTGAGATTCCTTACCAAGTTTTCCAAGGACCTGAAAGATAGATTTCGTAAGGAATATCTAGTACTGTTGGCTCAAAAGCGTTCTAAGTCAATCTCTCATAAAATGAAATTTGGAGAAATTGTCCGTGTAGAAAATCCTAACAATAAGAGGTTGTATTGACCTTTTTGGATAAGGTGTTAGAATTATTACCATTTATGGATTGTTACGTTTGGACGATGATGCTTAACTGTGGTAATACAGAGTTAATTCGTCTTATTCAAATGATATTTCATTTGGAAATACAGCCTGAAGAGCCTCCAATTGCAGCTGTTGGTACGGGAAAAGTTTCTGAGCCATCGACCAGATCTGAAGTGCCAGTAGCCTATACTGATCAAGAAGTCAACCCAGAGTTGACCAAAGTAACTCCTCTCATAGACAACTGTAAGTTTTCGAGGTGGTGACGTAATATTAATCGACCTGAGTCATAGTGACTCAAAGGACGTAGTGTGTTACATCATCATTAAAAATTGAAAAGAAAACTATACTTGTTTGAAGAAGAAGTAAATAAAGTACTCAACAAAGCTAAATGTAAATACTATTTTATAATTTCCTGTTCTATTAATAAAAGATACGTGGAAATAAATTACGGCTCAGTTTGTTTCTAAGGGCCGTAAAATCAATTTAAAACATAACCTAAAAGCGTAAAATTTATAATCTATTTTAGATTTCAGATCCTTATTTCTTAACATATTTTTTTCACAAATATTGCTTAAAACCTTTTATATGCTTCAGATTTTTGACAATTTTTAATGTGTATTAATAGTAAAATAATACTAATCAGATACAATCTAAGAGTTATTTTGACCTCAATACAGAATATTTGTTACTTTTCAGGGTCTATTGATAGTGTAAGCAGCAGTTCTAAAATTCTCTCAAGCCTTACACATGCACTCGAATTGATTTAATAACTGAAGTAGCAATGTGTTTTGTTTTTTATCTAAAATATTTGAAGCTCTGTGCTGCAAATATAAAACTAAAATAACATCTGCTTAAAGCAAATAATAATTTAGTAGTTGGACAAGAATTGGACTTTGAGTAAATTGTAGCAATAAAAAGTTGTAGTTGTACATTTAAAGTATAATTCACGCCGTGTCTTAAGTTATATTCAAATAACTTCAACAATAGTATTTGGAAATATCTCTCGTTTAGAAAGTACAGTAATTAAATCATTTATATTTTCTCATGATTGCACTTATGTTAATCGCTATTTTACTGAACTAAAAAATCAGTTCAAGTCAGGTTTCAAATATTTGTATACACTCTTTCTGAAACATAAGCACGAATTCTCTGGAAAAAAACAGAACAGAAATAGAACACAGTGAAATCTCTTCAGCAAAATATTTTAACTCAGAACACCGTTGAAAACATTAAAGCCTTTTATACTACTGACTTGATCTGTTGCGTAATTAAGAAAAATATATTGTAGTCCCGCTTTGAACTTTTTTATTTGATTATAGTTTAAATATTTTTAAATATTTCTTTACTCTCTGAAGTTAATTTAATTTAAATTTAAATTCCGCTTTTGGAACTTTTCAAAGTACGCAGTGTAAGAACTATATTAACATAATACAAAAGAAACACATTTAATTCGTTTTGTAAAATACTTGAATTATTTCATATTTTGACCAAATTATAATTGCCTGTTTAAAATATACACTAGTTACAGATATTGTTTAAAATAAAAATTATATTCTGTAATATTATAGTTCTAATTTTTCTGATGATTTAATTTATTTTCTGAAATAGAATCGTTTGTTGTTATAGTTATGTTGTTTGTAAGTTGGCATCTTTTGTAATTATTCTAAATATGTTAGTTCACAGTAGAAGAAAAAAATCCAATGCGTAATCAACGATGATTGAACTTAATTTTTTTTATATATGTTGTCATATTGATATTTCTATACATGTTGAACTAAATATGTTTGAGATATTATAATTCATCTAGAGATGTTTTATATAATTTGAATAATTGAGAAAATAAAAAGGCATCTGTGGAATAAACTTTAGCTGCTATTATTAGCAACACTGAAGGATATTTTAACGGTATGCTTTCCAATTCATTTTTAGTAAGATTTAATTTTGCTTAAATGTGTTCATAAAGTTGGTTAATGTTTTAATTCAACTTTTCTATTACGTTCATAAATTTATTTATACAAATCCCAATCCTGAAATATTAATTATTTGTCTTCTTTTTTTTCTTTTGTACTATTTATTTTGGCTAAATAAATAACAATTCTTACTTAACAGATTAATCAATGCGCTTTGCATCATTCCTTTTCCACTAATTAAAAATATTTTTAAATTACACAGATTTCATTTTATTTTTATCGATTTATACATTTTTGAAATTTTAAATTCAACATCACAAAATTCTATAACATAGAACATTTTCCAGAGCGCAATGAATGCGAAGGATTTCAGAACTATATCGCAAGTGTTCGAAGCGTGGCTGATAAAGGTTTAAGATCAGGAAACCTTCAAAATTTAGTAGCCATTAATAAATCGTCCCTCTCGATAATAAAGCATTGCTTCATCGAAAGAGAATAATTTAATACTGTATTCCATCTTGCAACTTAACTCGCGCGAGATTATGTGGCTAATGCGTGGTATGAATACAGCTGTTTGCTAAGCAAATACACTGCTGAAATTGATGAGAACGCGCGTTCCATATATATAGGTGTGTCCGAAAAATTAAATTTTTAAAAAAAAAGTGTAAATGGCAAGGGATTGCTGTGATGTTTTAGTTTTGATTTAAATTCATGAGGTAAAAATGTTTGAATAAATGTTATACCCCTCTAAATTTCGTAGATTTGTTATAAATTTTCCTACATCAGTAGCACACACAAGAATTTTTCGAGGGGGGGAAGGGGTCCGGGGTCAAAAGTTCACCATTCTTGTATCATGCTCCTTTATAAGTTATAATGCATATTTTAAACTAAAAAATGTTGGTACTTACGTACTATATCGCAACAATGCTAAGGCTCAAGATTAATCGCTAAGCTGGCAACCCCGATTTCGCATGTGTCGTTTGTTCTGATTTGGTAACCATGCGCTTGGTTTCATATAATGTCGTGATAATACGAAAGGGATAAAATGTATATAAATCTGACTTTTTAAAAATTATTCTAATGAGTATATTACAGTTATGAAAATAAGAATCCTTTTAAATATATGACTCTAATGTATTAAAATATATTATTTTGTTGGGACAGTAATAGTTCTCTTCGTCAACTAATGGTTGACCGAGCGTGGTCAGATTTAAGAAAATCAGTATAATAAATGAGAAGAAATATAATAAAAAGAGTGAAATATAATAAATGAAAAAATAAAAGTAAAGAACATATACATTGAAAAATTATTATCATTATTTGTTAAGATGCATTTCATAATTTTATATTTAGACTTTTATAATTAACGATTTTGCATTTAAAGCTAACTAACCGTATTATTTTTTTAATATATTTTTTAAAAATATTTTTGTTATTTTTTTAAAATTTTAAAATTTTTTAATTTTAAAATTATATTTGTTAATATATAAAATTATACTTGTTAAGTATATAAAATTAAATTTTTAATGTATAAAATTATATTTGTTAATATATAAAATTATATTTGTTAATATATAAAATTATATTTGTTAATATATAAAATTATATTTGTTAATATATAAAATTATATTTGTTAATATTTAAAATTATATTTGTTAATATATAAAATTATATTTGTTAATATATAAAATTATATTTGTTAACGCATAAAATTACATTTCTTTATATATAAAATTTTACGCGTAAATCTTAGAAAAAAATTTTTTGCTACTTTCTTGCTTTGCACTATTGGAACAAACCAAATTTTAACATTAGCTAACTTGAACGTTTTTAGTAAGGTGAACATGAAACCAAATGGATAAGGAGTGATTTATTAATTTTTATGGGATTTTACAATAACCTCTTTAAACAGCTAACAATCTTCTTAAAAGATAATAAGGATACGTATAACATTAGGATTATAGTATTATTTCCAGCTGAAAACCTATTGAAATCTTTAACATTGGACGAAGAACATCTGATTGAAAACTGGATAGCCCATACAATAGGTAACCGACAACGGTTTTAATATTTTTTTATTGCTCGATGACAAAGAGGAATTTTTTTATATTTCTATAAAATAATTTTATAGATACTTATTCAATTTAAGAGTAACTACTTTTTTAACACTAAATTGTTCAGACTTCTTTTATACTCCTTCCGTCACATGGTTAGCATTACATCATACACACACATCATAGTCAATAGCCCCACCGACAAAAAATTTATAAACGGAGAACAAAATGCTGATATAAAGTAATAGAATGCCTTTTTTTCTCATCCATCTCATTATTAATTCGCTATTAAATTAAATTACATGTTTTAGGAAGATTCATTAAATGAAAGGTATGCATAAAAATACATCTATTTAAATGACTTAATACAAGTTGCATTAAAAAGTAAATAAATTACATTCAATTAGAAATCGTTTTATTTTAATAAACTTCTTATATTATTTTGTCACCCTTTTTCTTGTGGAACTCATTCAAAAAGCTGATAATTCCCTTAATAAAATACATTTTTAAATTTTAATGCTTTAACGTTTTAATATTTAATACTTTACTGCACATAAAATTATAATTTGGCAAAAATATTTAAATGATGGAAATTTATTAAAAATGACAATTTTTAACAATTTAATTTTAAATAACTTAAAATATAGGCTAAAATATTTTAATAATGTCTTATATACCAGTGTTCTGTATAAAAAAAAATGCTCATTCATTTTCAGTATCCTGGCTGCGTATAAATTCTACTTTATCAAAAACAACTTTTTATTGGCTGAAATAATTTCCTATCAGAACGCCATAGTACATTCAAATGTTTTTATTGAATAACTAATTTTCATTTTCGAAAAAATGAATAGGAAAAAAAATTCATATTTCTATTTTTCAATTGAATAATGAAATAGTTTTCCGCTCGTTTTGTATAATTTTCTCTATATTTAGCTATTTACTTAGCACAGGGGAAAAAATTAATTCCAGCAGAAATATTCTTTGTGTGGGCAATATTAGGTTTTGCTTTTCTAGAACAAATGAAAATACATTCATTTTCGTAATGACTTATTATTGCTTTTTTTTAAATATTTGAGTAAAGAGAAAGGAAAATTTAATTGCTTTTCTTCTTTTTGCAATGATTTTATATGATGAACACTTTTTTAATTTATTGAATATCAAAATTGAATATTTTTCTGTCAGATTATATTCTACGAATGAAGTGAATAGTAGAAGCGTTTATAAATGAAATTTTTCTAAAAGCTCTTTTTCTCCAAATCAATATTATTCTGTTCATATTCATCATTTATTAGTTCCAACACTTTTTTTTTAAATTTGTTCATGCTGAAAGTGAATTTAATGCTGAATTTGCTAAGAAAAAGTATTGTGATTCTTAGCTTTATTTCTACATTTCGTTTTAGTCGCTTTTTTTCTTCTTCTTCTTTCTTTTTTTTTTACCAATTGGACATAATTAGTTCTTATATTGTATTAATTTTCATGTAAATTTTGCGTAATATTTTATTTCATTTTGTGTTTATTTCTCCTAGATGTTCTTAAAAAAGGGCAAGTCTAAAACATTTCATAGAGTGGAGAGCATCATAAAAATAGTTACCAAAATGTCAAGTTTATTGAAATTTCCAATTTTCATTCTGGTTTAAGAAAAATAGATAATACAACAGATAGTTCTAAAAAAAATTGACAACATTGATGGGGAATTTTTCTATCACAGAAAACATATTACACATGTTTGGATAAAAATTAATCCAAACGCACTGATTTAAAAAATCCCAACATCAAAGATTAGAGTAACATAAATGAAATTTGGTAGGTATACTTTTGGATCTGAAACAAGCATTCATTCAGATTTCTTTTTCGTCTTTTCTGTATATGAGTGGCAGTTACTTCATCCATTGTATTTACTCCATCTTCATTCAGATTATAGAACAAAATTATGTAGGTCTTATTTTCTTGTTCTTGTTAAACTTTTCCTTCATGATGCAAAATGAATTGAAGATTTAAAATTTTATTTTTAGGTGCATATGACACAAGGGTCTTATTCATACGAAATCCAAAAAGCAAAAATAATGATTTGCTATCAAATCAAGATCAAATTTCAGCAGGAGTACATGTATTTTTCCTTAAGAATTTCAACAACAGTTAGTTTTTTCTACATAATAATCCATTGGTAAGGACATGGAAAAATTAAAGCTTTAAATTTTACAGAACAGTATCATCAACGGGTTTTTCTAAGGCCCCAAAACAAAACCCTTTAGATTTACCCCACTCTCATCATCAGAAAGGCTTTCCTAAAACTTAAAGGTAAACTAAGATTTTTAAAAAAATGTTAAAAAATAATTTAATTTCCCCCCATCGGGCCCTTTTATTCCAAAAAATTTTTCTAAAAAAGGGTTTTTAAATTGTACGTAAAAAAGAAATAATTTTAAAAAATATATATATATATATATATATATATTAAAATATATATATATATATATATATTATATATTTATATTTGGGAAAACCCGGGTAATGAATTTTCAAGCAAAGAACAGTTATTCCAAAAAAATCTGTCTGATTCATAAGGAAATTTCCCCTATCAGGGTAAGTAACCTGATTCATCTGTTTCGTTCCCAAACTATCAATCATTTAAAAAACCCGATTAACCATTAAGCTTTTTTTAAAGGTTTTTTTTTTTATCTCTTTCAGCAAAAAACTCGTTTAAATCCTTTTGTGTTATAAAACTCTGCAAAAAAAGCCAAAAAAATTTTATCTTACATCACTACGAACCTGATTCATAGTCTGGGTTTTGGGGAAAAAATAATTCCATGAGGAAATAGCCCCATTTTTCCCAAAGTCCCCTTTAGAAACGCAGCTTTTTTTCTATGCATTTTTCTCCTTAGTATAATAAAATCGCTTTTAAAAAGAAAAAAAAGACGACTTTTTAAAGTTTTTTTTTGAAAAATTTAAAAAAACGTAGTGTTAAAGGATATTGCAAAAAAACATATGTTCAACAAAAAATTTTGAGAACATTTATATACAAATTTTTTTATATATACATGCATTTAATAAAAAAAAATGAAAAAAAAAACATTCCTTTAGAACAGTGAAAATTTTAAATAAATTTTTCAAAATTTTTTGCTTAAAAAGATGTTTTTCCCTTCCTTTGAATTAAAGTTCCTGTGAGATGGGGTTCTGAGGGTATCGCTTGTTTGCCAAAAATAAAGCTGTCTCCAAATCATCGTGCTGTGGGCCCCTTCCCCGAGTAATTTTGCCTTCATAAACTTACTCTGCCCCGGGAAATTTTTCCCTAATTTATTTTTCTTTTTTTAAAAAAAATTTGTGTTAGTAATACCAAAAAACTTTACAGATT
>BMAV01015208.1:0-58929 GCA_019973955.1 Trichonephila inaurata madagascariensis
CTCCTGCCGGGGGCTTTGTGGAAATCCTTCGCAGATTGCCCCCTAGAACTGAAAGGTTAACTTTTTGCAACCCATTCCGCCGTTTCCCAAACTTTGCCCAAATAAAAAACTGAAAAACAAATACAAAATTTAAAACCCTTAAAAAATATAACCTACTTAGGCCCGAAATTAAACCCCACCTTTATACAAATTCCCAGGTGCTAAATCATCAATAAACCTTTCACAGACAGATAAAAAAATTTTACAAAAATAAAGGCCCCATTTAAAACATTCAACCCGGTTATCCATCTCGAAAAAAAAAAAACTGCATCTATTCCTACAGTTTCGAAATCGTCTTTTCCCACTCAAGCACATATTGCTCCCGACACTTCTAATAATTTAGTCCAGACCTCAATCGCCACCCACACCAATAACCCTTTTCCAGCACCAAAAATTGTTCACCCCTCTTAAACCTTCATCAAATTTTCCCTTCCCCACCCAACAAAATAAACCCCCCTTCGGTCAACAATAACGCAAACAAAAAAAAAAAACTTGGGAAAAAAAAGGAAAAAGAACTTTTTAAGATAATAGATATTAAAAATGGATCAACATGTCAAAAACCTAAACGTAGAAATACAACGGATGAGGAAGACATGATTTTATGACGTGACAAATAAATCGAAACAATCCTGGGATAATTTTTGTCAGAAATGCTATAGGAACAAATCGGCCTTTTTTGGGGCGAAACCCAACTTTTAGGAAAAGGAAAAAAATAATTTTTTTAACAAAATTGTTTGGAACAAACTTTTTACTAAACAAAGTTTATCTTTTATCCATACTTTTTTTTTTAAGATACTGTCGACTGGGGGGGAAAACCTCCACCCAAATTTTTTTTTGTTTTATTATTTGATAACGTTTTACGTTTTTTAAATTTTATCTTTTTTAAAAAATTTTATTAATGCTTTTATATATTTTTTCTAATGCTAATATTTTAACAAATGTTTGGCGCGGTATGCCAAAATTTGGGTCTTGCCAAAAACCCCCATTCACCCTCCTCGTTTACTGCACTTTCCACTACAAATACACCTTTAGAAACTGCCCCCCCTCTTGCAACTCTTAAATTTCTGCACTTTTAAATGAAATTCAACCATTGTTCCTTTTCCCAAAAATGTCCCATACATCCAATGTAACCTTCGAATCATAAATCCCAAAAAAAAGTAAAAAAAAATTTGAAATAGGAAAAAAAACGTCCAAAAAAAAAAGAAACCAGAAAAAAAATAAAAATACTCCACATAAAAACCAAAGCCAGCCCTCAGGAATATACTACTGATGAAGAAGAATTTTCTTGTATATGAATAGAGGAAAAAAGACCTCTGGATAAATAAGAGCAAAAAAGTTTTATACGATCCTCAAGCATATATACGCAAGTTAACACCAACCCGATTCAGGACAAGTAAAAGCTAATTTACATAACATGTATTGCCGACTTTGTATTAAACAAAATTGTTCCATTCTCGCACTTAATTGTTTTTATTTTTAATATATGATCTGACTTGGTGGGACAACTCCACAAATTTTCTCTTTAATTACTTGAAAAAGTTTTATGTGATTAGAAATTTGCAACTTTTAGAACTGTATTGTCATTATTTTTTAAATATTTTATAAACATTTTTAAGTACATTATAACAAATGTTTGGCGCAGTATAGCCTAAATTGGCTCTTGCGCCATAAACCTCTACTCACTCACTCACTCAAACCCTCAACTGTAACCATAACAACTTCAAACTGATGAAACCATTACAAAAATAGTATGCCCGCCGTTGAAATTGTGCAACCATTGATACCTGTTCCAAAGGCAACAATATCTTCAATTCCTACAGTTTCCAAATCATCAACCATAACTCAAAAGAGCGACCTCTTGCAATACACATCTTCTGTAACGGTTACATCAGTCATCTGAATCTCAACCATCTGTTCCTTTAATAGATACTACTCCCACCCCATCATCTGCAATACTACCAACAACTCAAAGCGGAGTCTTTATTACCAATACCCATTACTACTCCTAGCAATAGCCTAAATACTTCAGCATCGTTATCAGCTGAAATACCCCAGTTCTTACAACTTCTAATAAATTTGCCACTCTATCAACTGATGTTTCAATCATCAATTTCCATATCAGAGTCTACAGCTACTACATCCAATGAGAAAAATTTCAACACATCCCAACGAAACTCAGAAATGAGAAGAAAACGCCAAAATAACAAAACCAGAAATAGAAATAAAAATGACTCCTTAAACCCAGAAAGCCAGCACCTCAAGAATATACTACTGATGAAGAAGACATGCTTGTATATGACGTAAGAGGAAAAACTTGAGCCAGATCCTCTGGATAAATCCAAGATGTCAAAAATGTTTTAAACGATCCTCAGGCATATATACGCAAGTTAACACCAACCCGATTCAGGACAAGTAAAGCTAATTTTTATAACATGTATTGCCGGCTGTATTAAACAAAATTGTTCCATTCTCCTTTTCCAAATGTTTTTTATTTTAATATATGGTCCTGACTTGGTGGGGCAACTCCACCAAATTTTCTCTTTAATTACTTGAAAAAGGTTTTATGTGATTAGAAATTTAAATTTTTAGAACTGTATTGTCATTATTTTGCAAATATTTTATAAACATTTTAATTTTTATTACATAACAAATGTTTGGCGCAGTACTTTCCTTTCGGTGGCTCTTGCGCCATAAACCTACTCTCACTCACTCACTCACTCCCGCGAGGGGATACTATTTGGAGCGATGGAAAGGACCCTTGCGGGGAAGGGGTACGTGCGGCGGAGGAGTTGCGTTGCGTACCGATGAGCAGCTCTAAGGAACATAGCTCGCACTAGCGTCCCAGAGGGCGAGAACTTGGACGCGGATGGCTAGGCGGCGGCGGGGACTCCTTCATATCGAAATCCTCCTTGACTTCGGCCTTGGACCGTGCCCGGCAGCACGTTATGGGGGTTTCCCGCATCTAACTTTGAAGAATCACTCCGACGCGGTTACACTTGGCGCACGTCAGAAAAGTGTGTGGGAATTCGGGGGCCTGGCAGGGGCCTGATGGAACTGGAAGGAATCCGTGTAGTGTAACGGGTGACAGCTAGAATAGGTTTTTGCTACCTCCTGGAACCAAAGGCCATCTCTCTAGAGGCCATCATATACTCTTTCCTGGGCGGCTGACCGGGTTGAGCACTCGACCCCGTCATTGGGCCCAGGGTTTTCTTTAATATGCCCCGACGGAGGCCAGAATCCGTCAATTCACTCCGTAGTGGGGAAAAAAATTGTCTTGACAAAATTAACTCCTAACTCTCATGCACAGCAGCAAAATTTAGCGATTCTGCTAGATTCTTCGACGAACTTAAACCCCTCAGGGGCTCACCTCCTTTAGGTGAGTTCGGGTTTCACAGCTTCCGAGGTACCCTAGTGATCATCTTTTCACTCTTCCTAAGGGGTTTTACTGTCTTTGGTAAACATGGGCTTCACAGACAGGGTACCCTAGTGATCTTTCTCTATTTTTCGGCCCTTCTTCTTGCCATTCAAATTTCCCTTTTTCTTCCTTTCCCGTCTAGACCACAGACCAGTGTAACAAAATAACCGACTTCTCGTTTCAAGCTTTTGTTTTTCTGATGAAAAAACTTACGTTTTACTACTAGCATATTATGGTTTACATTTGTATTGTGTTAGTTTAGTTCCTTTTTCGTATATTTCTTTAGAATTTTTGATTATGTTGCTTTATTTATTTTCGATTAACACCGTTGTTTTCAACCCATGTTTGCCGTGTGCGGCGTCCATCAGAGAAAATGAGTGTTCCTGGGGATCCTTTGCGCGCCACGCCCCACTTACTCCCGGTATGGAGGGTTGGTAACCTGGAGATACCTCTGCGTTCTACTTTGGCCCACGCTTCACTGCTTGGCAGCCCTCAGGGGCTCACCTCCTTTAGGTGAGTTCCGGGTTTCATTTTACTCGAGGTACCCTAGTGATCTTTTTCACTCTTCCTAAGGGGTTTACTGTCTTTTGGTAAACATGCTTCACGAGCAGGATACCCTAGTGATCTTTTCTCTATTTTCGGCCTTCTCCTTGCCATTCAAAAATTTCCCTTTTCTTCCTTTCCCGTCTAGACCAGACCTATCCTAAAAATAAATGAACATTTGGTTCAATATTTGTTTTCTGATGAAATAACTTAAGTTTTTACTACTAACATATTATGGTTTTGAATTTTCTATTGCATTTATTGGTTTTCTGCCATATATTTAACTTTAAATACTTTGAATATGTTTTCTTTATTTGTTTCAACTAACAACGTTGGTTTTCCGACCCGCATGTTTGCCGTGTCGGCGTCGTCCCGTAAGGGGAAAAATGGTGTTCTGGGGATCCTTTGCGTTCCCCTTTGCCGCTTCTCAATATATGGAGGAGGTTAGTGGCCTGGGGATACCTCACAAAAATAAAATGTCCAATTCTTAAAATTACTGCAACCGCTCCGGAAAACCAAATGTATCAACAACCACACCTGCTGTTACCACATCATCATCTCAACCCAAGCGCACCTCTGCCATCCAGCTCTTCAAGCACAATAGCAGTTACACATCAGATCCCCAGCCACCTATTCCTGTATCTAGTGCAGTACTTTCCACCACCAACAATATATTCATCTCTTGGGTCTTTTCAACAGTCATATCCAGTTTCCGTATTCAATCACCCTCTGAATCTTCTACAATACCTGATTTTAAAAAAAAAAAAATGCAAAATCCTAGTGTAAGGGAAAAGGAAAGTAGTTAATTTACAAAAAATTGAATGAGGGGTTAGAATTTGGTGATGGCTCCACATAGACCTAAAAATCGTCGCATGTGGAATATACCTACTTGATGAGGAAGACGTAATCGTATACGACATGGGAGAAGAGATAGAATCATCGAAAAATGCAGAACCCGAAACCCAAAAAAGGATCGATACTACTGTCCGAAGACTACTGGAAAGATAGTGCTTTGAAACGTGAAGAGTATTCACATTACTTTAACCCAAAGCCGAGTTGTGAAACAGCAAGAAGTAATTGTTTTTAAAATATTTTGTTAAGTGAACCATACACTTATCATCTGACTTGGTGAGGAAATCCTCACCAAAATTTATTACTTTTAAATCTTACCTTTTTACAAATTCCACTTTCTACTTTCTTTTGTAATATAAAAATTTTTTAAATTAAAGATTGTTTTATCTTCATAAATATTTTGCTTTTAGATATACTCTTTTATTCATGTCATTTTAAAATTTTTATCTGATTCCTAAAAAAATTTTATGTCATTTAAAACAAATGTTTGGCGCAGTATAGCCGAAATCGGCTCTGCGCCATAAAACCCCCACCCACTCACTACTGACTACCTAACAATGCCATGTCTCTGAAATCGCCATTTCCGCTTTGCCCAAAAGCTCTGATTGAATAGGAGGAATCTGAAATCTGTGAAAACGTTTACGTTCCGGGGATCTTCTTATCGAAAACTATATCTGCATTACAAACAAAGTCTTTTCTCCTCACGAAAACTTTTCTTGATTCACCAGTAACCATATCTCCTCATAAATCATTAAAACACTTAAGCGGTGTCATTTCCGAGCTCGATTTGATGACAACCCCTGATGCGGAAATCCTTTGATGATTCTTTCTGGTCAGGGTGTTATTCAGGTAAGAAGAATAACAATAAAAAAAGATTCAACAATTATTCCGACAAAACATTTAATTTTACTCTTAACAACCCAAAACTTCCATCTGGCTGTGCAAAAAGCCGGATACCTCAACTGTAAAATACGCTCCATACATACCGAATCCTCTGCGCTGTTTTAAGTGCCAGAGGTTCGGCCATTCGCAAACTTCCTGCCGTGGACACTGACCTACTTAGATCTGCATCTGCTACATGCTTCCAAGAGATTGCAGTCTAGAGCCTAAATGTATTAACTGCTCTCAACCCCATACCAGTTGATTCAAACTAGCTCAAAGTGGAAAAATAGAGAAACAAATACAGGAGGATAAAAACAAATAAAAATATTTCTTATCCGAAGCACGTAAATTAATAGTCCCACAAAGGCACCCTAAAACATACGCTCAAGCTACTAAAACCCTCAACTGTAACCACAACAACCCAAACTGATGAAAATAATATTACAAAATAGTATGTCCACTCTTAAAACTAATACTACAACCTTTTAACATCTGTTCCGAAACAATGCCTTCTAAAATTCCTACAGTTACCAAATCATCTACAAATAACTCAAGCACACAACTCTTGGCCATTCGCACTTCCCCTGCGGCTGTTACATCATCAGAATCTCAACCACCTGTTCCTGTACCTAGTAATGTACTTTCCACCACAAACAATATGTTCACCCCTATTAAAACTTCATCATCCATATCCGCTTCCTCATCCAACTCTACTACTCAACCCCCTTCTGACTCTACATCTACTGCGTTTCCTCCATCTAATAAAGCACTCACTTCAACGAATGTATCAATGTTTACACCCTTACCAGCTGAAACATGTCCTGCGGTTGAAACTGAAACCTCTGTATCCAATACCATACCTTCTCCATCCCAGAATGCAAAACAAACTTCAAAAAATCGCAAGAAAAGACGTCCGAAAAGAAGCCTTACCTCCGAAATAGACATAAAATTGACGCCTCACAAACCTATAAAAAGCACACCTATACAGGAATCATCAGACGAGTGCACATGATTATATACTGATGTTCCAGAAGAGGTGGAATCACCAAGAAAAAATAATTCTCAAAGGAATAGAAGCACTTTCGGAAGAATGGTGGCAGACTGAATCTTGAAACATATAGAATACTCTCTACACGTTGACTCCAACCCGTAACAGAAAAAAAAATCGGAATTAAAAACAAACTTTTTAAAACATTTTGCAACATACTTAATTGTATTATTTTAATACAAAATTTTACATTTCTGTCATGTATTAATTTTTACTTTATGCCTTTCTTTGTTTTAAATTTATCCGTTATTTTAAGATCTTGCTTGACATGTTGGGAGTAATACATCACCACAATGTATTTCCCACTTTTGACTTTTAATAAAATGTAACAATTAAATATGAATTTTTAAAACTTTTTAATGAATTTTCATGCTTAAATATAACTTATATCTTTAATGTAAATTTTTAACTAAAAAAAAAAAAAAAATCTTTTTATGGAATTTAAAACAAATGTTTGACGCAGTATAGCCGAAATCGGCTCTTGCGCCAATAAAGCCAAAAATCACTCACTCACTCCATCCACAATTAAAGCCGGCTAACTTAGCTGTAAAATTCGCCCGTACATTCCAAATCCTCTGCGCTGTTTCAAGTGCCAGAGGTTCGGAGACTCACAAACCTCCTGCCGCGGTCAATCCTCTTCTTGTTTCTAGATGTGCATCTGGACATACTTCCACAGATTGCATTCCTAGAGCTAAAATGTATTAACTGCTTCAGGCCCATTCCGCCGATTCAAAAAATCTGCCCTAAAATGGAAAAATACAGAGAAACAAATACAGGAAATAAAAATATTTCTTATCCAGAAGCACGTAAATTAATAGTCCCACAAATATCTCTGCTAAACATACGCTCAAGCTGCCAAATCCTCTACTTTAAATAAATAATTCTACACAAACAGATGAAAATATAACAAAAAATAAAATGTCCACCTCTAAAAATTGTTTGAACCACTTTTCTATCCAAAGTAAGACCAAATATATCAATATCCAATCCTCTTGTTTCCACATCATCTTCAACCCAAGCAAACCTCTTGCCAGCCACTTCAATAGCAGCTACTGTCTCAGATCCTCAATCGCCTACTACACCTAATAACGCAAATTGGGTGGCAAGGAGAAGGGCCGAAAATAGAGAAAGATCACTAGGGTACCCTGGGTTCGTGAAGCCCATGTTTACCAAAGACAGTAAACCCCTTAGGAAGAGGAAAAGATCACTAGGGTAACTCGGGAGCGTGAAACCCGAACTCACCTAAAGGAGGTGAGCCCCCTGAGGGGTTTACACAATGAACTCTTTGTTCAAAATTTGTTTTTTCTAGTGGAAAAAACTTACGTTTTACAACTAACATATTATGGTTTACATTTTGTATTGCGTTAATTTAGCTTCCTTTTCGTATATTTTTCCCCTCAGGGGGCTCACCTCCTTTAGGTGAGTTCGGGTTTCACGCTCCCGAGTTACCCTAGTGATCTTTTCCTCTTCCTAAGGGGTTTACTGTCTTTGGTAAACATGGGCTTCACGAACCCAGGGTACCCTAGTGATCTTTCTCTATTTTCGGCCCTTCTCCTTGCCATTCAAATTTCCCTTTTCTTCTTTTCCCGTCTAGACCACAGACCAATCTAACAAAATGAACTATGTTCAAATTTTGTTTTTTCTGATGAAAAAACTTACGTTTTACTACTAACATATTATGGTTTACATTTTATATTGCGTTAATTTAGTTTCTTTTTCGTATATTTATTTTACTACTTTGATTATGTTACTTTATTTATTTTCGATTAACACCGTTGTTTTTTCAACCCGCATGTTTGCCGTGTGCGGCGTCCCGTAAGGGGGGAAAATGGTGTTCTGGGGATCCTTTGCGTTCCCTTTGCCCACGCTTCTCCAGTATGGAGGAGGTTAGTGGCCTAGGGATACCTCTGCGTTCCCTTTGGCCCACGCTTCACTGTAGACGGGTGGCAGGAGTGAGCCCGCTCCTGTCAATCGGCTGGTAGTACCTCTCTTCGGTATCCCCGAAGAGACACTGCTGTAGGGTTAGTGCTGCAGATAAGGACTGTCGGGTTTACCCGTTGGATCCTCACCCTGGACTGTATGACTATCTTCTGGGTGTACTCCAGGTAAGCGCCGTGCCTGGATTTTGACCAGTTGACCGGCACACTGCCTCCCTTGTTGGACTCCGTGGTGGGTGGAGGCACGCCAGGATGAAGTGGTATACGCGTTATTATGGATCCAATGCTGCTGTGCCCGGGTAAAGGCCTCGTATTACCCACTCTCAACATTGACAAAGTTTCAACGACTGCCAGATTTTTACTATTGTCACTTGAAAACAATGAGATGTCAAAGAAATCGCCCTTTGCAATACAAAAAGCTCTCGTAGGAATAGGTGGAGAACCGAAATCAGTAAAACGATTGCGCTCCGGGGATCTACTTATTGAAACAAACTCTGCTCTTCAAACAAAATCATTCCTTCTTGCTAAAACCTTTTTAAACTGGTCGTTAAGTATAACTCCGCACAAGTCTCTTAACTCTTCCAGAGGTGTCATTTCAGAACCTGACTTGATGAGCACTACTGAATCAGAAATCCTTGAGGGATTTTCAGATCAGGTGTAACTCAGGTCAGAGAATCACAATAAAAAGACACTACAATTATTTCCCACAAACATTTAATTTTAACATTTAATAATCCTAAACTACCAAACACAATAAAGGCCGGTTATTTAAATTGTAAAATCCGTCCCTACATACCGAACCCTCTGCGCTGTTTCAAATGCCAGAGGTTCGGACACTCTCAAACTTCCTGCCGCGGTCAATTAACATGTTCTAGATGTGCATCCGTTGGACATTCTTCCACAGATTGTACTCTAGAACCAAAATGCGTTAATTGCTCCCAGTCCCATTCGTCAGACTCAAAATTATGCCCAAAATGGAAAACAGAAAAAGAAATCCAAGCAATTAAAACAAATAGAAATATTTCATATGCAGAAGCCCGAAAACTATAGCCCTCAACCTTCTCAAACTTACGCTCAAGCTGCCAAATCCTCTGTTAAAAACAATTTCACTCAAACAGATGAAGATATAACCAAAGTAAAATGTACACCTTTGAAGTTACTTCAACCACTAAAACCAATCCCCAAAACAAATATATCAATAACCACTCCTGTTATATCCACATCATCTTCTACCCAAGCCGAACTTTTGCCATCCACCTCTGCAACAGAATGTAATATCTCTAAACCTCAGCCACCTGTTCCTGTACCTAGTAATGTACTTTCCACCACAAACAATATGTTCACCCCTATTAAAACTTCATCATCCATGTCCGCTTCCTCATCCAACTCCAATACTCAACCCCCTACTGGCTCTACAACAATAGAGAATTTGAATTCGAAAAAAAAAAAGAAAAATTCGTGATAAGAAAAGAAATACTTAAAACAATAGTAGACATAAAAATGACTCCACATAAACCGCGAAAACCAGCTTCTGAAGAATATACAACGGAGGAGGAAGAAATGATAATATACGACGTGGAGGATGAAATTGAACCTAATCCTAATTATGTGATAAAAAATGGAAAGACTTATTTCAAGGGAAGTTTACTTTTAACTCCTACAAAACAGAGAAAATAGCTTTTTCTGAATACCAGTCATACTTGGTGGGGAATTCTCCCCACCAATCTGAATTTTTAAATATATTGAAAGTGAATTTTATACTTTTTTTTAAGATTTTAAATTTTTTAACAAAATTTTATAAACCTTTTAATATTTAAACATATGTTTGGCGCAGTATAGCCAAAATTGGCTCTTGCGCCATAAAACCCCAAATTCACTCACTCACTCACTCTAGACCACAGATCAATCTTCCAAAATGAACTTTGTTCAAAATTTGTTTTTTCTATTGAAAAAACTTTCTTTTTACTACTAACATATTATGGTTTACATTTAGTATTGTGTTAATTTAGTTTCTTTTTCGTATATTTCTTTAAATACTTTTTGAATATGTTTCTTTGTTTGTTTTCGACTAACAACGTTGGTTTTCCGACCCGCATGTTTGCCGTGTGCGGCGTCCCGTAAGGAGGAAAATGGTGTTCTGGGGATCCTTTGAGTTCCCTTTGCCCACGCTTCTCCCGTAGGGAGCAGATTGATGGCCTAGGGATACCTCTGCGTTCCCTTTGGCCCACGCATCACTGTAGACGGGTGGCAGGAGTGAGCCCGCTCCTGTCAATCGGCTGGTAGTACCTCTCTTCGGTGTCCCCGAAGAGACACTGCTGTAGGGTTAGTGCTGCAGATAAGGGGTGTCGGGTTTACCTGTTGGATCCTCACCCTGGACTGTAGCATTATATTCTGGGTGTACTCTGGGTAAGCGCCGTGCCTGGTTTTTGGCCAATTGACCGGCACACTGCCTCCCTTGTTGGACTTCGTGGTGGGTGGAGGCACGCCAGGATGAAGTTGTATTCGCGTTCTTATGGATCCAATGCTGCTGTGCCCGGGTAAAGGCCTGGTATTACCCAACAAACCTAACGTTGATGAAAAGCCAAAAAATTAAGATTTTTAATTTTATCCTTTTAAAAAAATGATATTTTAAAAAAACGCCATTTGCTATTCATAAAGCACTAATTGGGAAAAGGTGGCGAACCTAAGTCAGTAAAACGTTTACCATCCGGGGGATCTACTAATAGAAACTACGTCTGCGTTTCAAAGCCCTTTCTTCTCGCGAAATCATTTTTAATGAACCGTAAAATAAGTCCGCATAAAACCCTGAATTCTGTCGGTGATTTTCGAACCACCGTTGCCCACTCCTGATACGGAAATCCTTGAGGGATTCTCCAATCAGGGTTATTCAGGTCAAAAGAATCAAAATTAAAAAGACTCCACTTATTCCAACAAAACACTTAATTTTAACTTTCAATAGCCCAAACACGACCCCTCAGGGGCTCACCTTCTTTAGGTGAGTAGGGGTTTCACCCCCCGATGCCCTAGTGATCTTTTTTCCTCTCCCTCTCCCCCCTTTTTTTTCTTTGGACATTTGTTTGTTTTGGGGATAGTTTCGTTTATGGTTTTGTGATAAGATATCACGTTTTTTTTTTAAAAAACCCACCAATTATTGCCTTTTTTTTATTGCTATAACATTGTTTAAAAAATAAAAAAATTAAAAAAAATCATAAGATACTTTTTTTTAAAAAATTAAAAAAAAAAAGAAAATGATATATTTTTCATTAACATAATAACAGGTCGACGGCGTATCAATGCCGATCTCGCATACCAAACCTTTAGCTATAGGGTTCGGGTACACCCTTATAGCCCCCCCCAAGGGATACTTTTGGGCGTGGAAAGGATCCTTGGGGGGAGGGTATGCGGCGGAAAAGGGTGCGTCCCCGATGACGGCTCAAGGAACGCTCAGCCTAAAGCGGTCCCAGAGGACGAGGAATTTGGTTGCGGAGGGCTAGGCGGCGGGGACCCCCATATCGAAAATCCCCCTTTGACCGGCCTTGACCGTGCCCGGCAGCAGTTAGGGGGGGTTTCCCGTCGTCTAGCAAGAATCCCCCGGGCTTAATTGGAGTTGGTGGGGGGAATTGGCTTGGGGGGCCCCTGATGGAACTGGAAGGAATCCGTACAGCCCAAAATTATGAAGAAAACCAAAGAGAATAGCGATTTGGACCCGGGTTTTCCCCCAGCGCCAAAAAATTCTTCCCCTTGCCCGTGCGATTCCTCGACACCGTTGGCCAGTTCATTAAACCCCCGCCCATCGAGGAGCAACAAATTAGTAATTGAGATATTTTATAATACAAAGACTGATAATTTTACTAATTTCACCTTTTTAATTCATAAAGCAATAACGGCTAATGTAGGTGAAGTAAAACATCCGAAAGATATTCTGGTGATCTCTTTATCGAAGTGTCGTCATCGAAACGGCAGCCTTTATAGCCTAAAAAGAAATTGGCACACTTCGATATTCAAGTAAAAAACACATACAACCCTAAATTTTCCCCGGGGGTAATTCCCCCAGCGGATTTGTACAATGTGACTGACGAAGAAATTTTTGAGAATATGGGACCAAAAAGTATGCGCAGTCGGCGAAAAACTAAGGGGGATGGAAAACTGCTTAACACAAAGCACCTCATCCTGACCTTCGCTACGCCTGATCTTCCCGCCCGTTGGTAGCATACCTAAATTGTCCCAAGACCATATTTCCGAATCCTTTGGTTGCTTTCAAGCGCGCTTTGGGCATTCTAAGAAACCGCGAGGCCAACCAACATGCGCTCGCTGCGCTGGGGTTTGGGTCTGGCACTGAGGTAAAGCTCAAAAAAAATGTGTCAATTGAAAGGGGGACCCCCCATCATATTCTAGATCTTCCCCAACTTTCAACTAAAAAGAGATTACCGTTTTAAAAAATTAAAAAATAAAATCTGATCCAGAAGCTCGGGAATTGTTTCCTCGCGCACGCCAGTTTCTGAAAAATTTATGCAGCCGCTATACAAAACTAGAAGGCATCTGGTAGTCAAACTGTTTTAACCAGATACTCATAGCCACCTCACCAGCAGAAATAACGAAACACGAAAATTATTGCGGAACAAACAAGACTGTATCCACTACACCCATAAAGAAAAACCGGAAAACTCGAATCAAAGAATCTGGGGTACAGACAAACACAAAAAAGAGATCAAACCTTTCAAAAAAAACCCACGATAGAAAGATGACGAAATGGAAATGCATGCATCCAAAGCGATGAATCCCAGGGAAAGACCAGTATCAAAACCGTCGTTTTCTACCCCTTACAAGGAGAAAACCCCAAAACTTGATGCCCCCTTTATTTCCTGAACTGCCGTGGTCTAAGAACTCGACTTGATTTTCAAATCCATCATTTCCACGTACCAGCCCGCATGCGTTGCTCTTCAAGAACTTTTCCCTGAAGAGTACCAGGTCAATGCAGCGCGGTTATAATTGTGTACGGGGATGTAGATGGCGCTGCATTTCCAACTGGAGGTGTATGCCTTTACGTCCCATCTTTACCCCAGTAATGTCGTCACACTGCACACATCATTACAGGCTGTGGCTGTAGGGGATTCATATCCATTTTTTAGTCACAGTCGCTGTGTTTATTTACCACCCAACGATGTTCCCACAAGTGGATTTGAATCAATTACTCAGTCAATTCCAGCCCCTTTTTTATTTTACTGGTGACTTTAACGGACACACCCCCTCTGTGGGGGCATGATGATCCCAACTCGTGGACGAAAATCGAACAGTTGATCTCTGATCACTGTCTCTGTCTCAACAACGACGAGAAAACATATTTCCATGCCCCCACGAGGCTTTCCTCCCTGATCACCCATTGTTCGCCAGTTCTGCTACCGATGTTGAATTTCGGGTTGATAAAGATCTGCACAACAGTGATCATTTCCTCTCCTAGTCTCGCTTTTGGGTGCGGGGACACGACTGTCCCCACTTATCATTTTCATCGCCGCTGGGAAAAATTCCAACGGTTAGCAGTTATCACCGCACAATGGTTCAGAACAGGAATTAATGATGTAGTTTTTGTCACTGGTTATTCGGAATGCTGCCGATGCAGCAATTCCAAAACACCCAATTTTAATCGGAAGCTGTGCACATGGGGGAATTTCCTGCCAACAAGCCAAAAGGAACAAAGGAGGCTGGGGTATTTTCGGAGATAACCACTGAAAATCTCAAGCGTTCAAACGTAAAAGCGTTAGCTCAGAATACGTCGTCAATGCCAGAGAAATCTGGATCAAGTATGTATCTTCAATCACATCGTCAACTCCAGAACAGTTATGGAGAAAGGTCAAAGCAGGAATGGCCTTTATGGGGATTTTCACCGATTTGGAAACATCGACTGCTTTGTATTCGTCCCCTGTCGGGGGGCCAACTTGTTTGGGCCAGATTTTTGCAGTGTGCCCAGCCCCCGTTCAATACCCCCATTTCGGGTGACAAAGAATCTTTTAGAGGGGACACCTAAAACTTCAGGTGCCGACAACATTTACCCTACAACAGGACTTTGACAGGGGAATTGAAGAGGGCCTTATCATCAGCCCATATCAGCCCGGGCCCTGATGGAATATCCTATGAATTGCTTCGCCATTTGAATGAGGATTCACTATAAGTCCCCCCTTTACCATTCAACCGAAAGGGAGGGAGCAGGTACCCTACCCAAAAAGAAGCCATAGTGACCCCCATCCAAAAAACCTGAAAAGATCCAAAGAACCCTCTAACCTATCGCCCATAGCACTCACGAGCTGCATTTGTAAGACACAGAACGTATGGTCAATGCCCGTTTCGTTTATGAATTTGAAAAGAATCGAAGCATTCCTCTGTTTGAGTTTCCGAAAAGGAAGATCCCCCTTTTGACAATATCATCATGCTGGGGGGCAAAATCAGAAACACTTTTGCCCGGGGAATCATCTTTTTCTATTTTTTCGATATCGAAAAGGCATATGATGCCGGCGCTATGGGATTTTTTACTATATTTGATTTTGGTTTAAAAGGGGTTTCCCCCACTTTTATTAAAAAATTTTTAAATCTTCATTTTTTAGAGGAGACTGGGTGGCATTCTCTGCTCCTTTCCCCCAAGCGAGGGATTTCCCTCGGGGGAGCATTTTGAGTGTCACCCTTTTTTTGTCATATTTCTCGCATTTTAAATGTATTTTCCCCTTTCATACAGGCTTCATTATCGGGGACGATCTTCGATCAGTTGTGAAGGATCGGAATGCGATGATTGAACGGGTTACAAACTGCCGCAACAATATTAAAAGGGGGGACACCCACGGTCAAAATATTTCTGCCAGTAAGAGTTGCTCCCATTTTGCCGCAAAGGGTTTTCACCCCGAACCAAATACGCATTCGTGATGTTAATATTTCCAGTTCCCGACGTACGATTCCCGGGTAATTTTCACCCTCGACCACTTTTTTCCCATATTTTTCAATTGGGAAGAGGTGTGAAAAAATCTTTAAACCTCTTGAAGGTGTTGTCTAACACCTCCTGGGTGGTGGATCGAACATCATTGCTCCCAGTGTATCACATCGTACTGTCCCGCATGGATTACGGTTGTGCCATTTATGGATCTGCGGGAACTCTGCGCTGAAAAAAACTTAACCCTCCCCCCATATGGCACTGGGAAATTTTTCGGGGACGCACATCGCCGTCGATCTTTATTTAAGTACCAGCTTCCCCTGGGCCTTCCGGGGAACTGCCCCCCTATTTTTTTAAGATCTTGTCCGTTCCTTCACATCCTCCTGAAATGTATGAGACTCACCACCACCATAAGGATTTATGAGCCCCGGGCCCTCTAACATACGGCCGTTTATGGGTAGGGTGAAACAACTTATAACCGAACCGACTTTCCAATTGGGGTTCCGAAAAAAAACCTTTTTCCATTCCCCAAACCCTTGGGAAAGTAACGGTTCCATTATATCAACCCAATTACAGTAAATCCACCGTAACACCGTCGTCTTTCAACGCGTCTTTGCCTACCACCGCAGTCAGTATAGGGTTTTTGGGCCCTCTAAAAGATGGTTTCCCAAACGTGCGGATTACGTTGGGGTGGGGTAGTGATTAAGATAATATGCCGGTTATCGATAGACGCTTCTTTCGCGTTTTTACCAAAAAACTGTCGCCATTTTGTGCACCAATTAATCGACCCAATATCCCCCTAAGTACTGCATCTTACTGACAGCATGAGTGTATTAAAAGGGTTGAAAATTATAACGACATTGTCATCCAGTGGTTTTAATGTACCGCATTACAGCGACTGTACAGCAAGGGTTTTTTTATAATATTTTTTCTGGCTACCGAGCCCGTGGGTTTTGGAAGGCAAACGGAGCGGGACGGTCGGCGACGACTCATCTGCCGCTAGCAGTTCCGCATCGGATATTGCCGCATCCGCATCATTTTTATACGATCTGGCAGGAATCGGAGTCAGCAGGAAAACAAAAGACTCTGTGAACCGCTAGGAGCATGGCCGGATACCAATGCGAAGAACTGATGTCAAATTGACTCGTTTTGCATTGGTCATCACTTTAAAACAGGCATTTGTTTTGGGGGAAAAAGCTCCTAACTGTCCTTCAGCATGGTCTCGACTCAGTCCCAAAATATTCTAATAGATTGTCCGTTTTTTTAAAAATTATCGTATCACCTTTTTTTAAATTTATCTCATTTAATTTTACCGACTTGGTGGGGAAAAACCCCCCAAAACCCTTTTTGCTTTTTTTAAAAAAAATTGATTTTATATTTAATTTAAAATTTTTTTATTTGTTTTAATTTCATTTTTATGTGTTGCATACGCAAACATAAAAAATTTTTTATATATATTTAATGTGTATTTTAATAATTATTTAAAGATTTTAAAAACGTGTGGCGCAGTATAGCAAAATTGGCTCTTGCGCCATAAAACCCCAAACTCACTCCTCCATTCTTTGGTGAGTTCGGTTTCCCTTCCGAGGTACCCCCAGTGATCTTTCCCCTTTTTAAGGGGTTTTCTGTCTTTGGAAACATGGGCTTCACGAACCCCGGGACTAGTGATCTTTCTCTATTTTGGGCCCCCCTTCGCATTCAAATATCCCTTTTTTTTTTTCCCGTCTAGACCAAACCCAAATTACAAAATGAACATGTTTAAAATTTGTTTTTTTTATTGAAAAAAATCTTTTATTACTAAATATTATGGTTTACATTTGTATTGTGTTTGTTTAGTTCCTTTTGTATATTTTTTAAATTTTGATTATTTTTCTTGTTTGATTAACACCGTTTTTTTTAACCGCATGTTTGCCGTGTGCGGCGTCCCAAGGGGAAAAAGGTGTTCTGGGGATCCTTTTGGGTTCCCCTTTTCCCCCTTCCCAGTATGGAGGAGGTTAGTGGCCTAGGATACCCCTTTCGTTCCCCTTTTGGGCCCCCGCTTCACTGTAGCGGGTGGAGGGGAGCCCGCCCTGTCAATCGGTTGGGAGTACCTTCCTTTGGTGTCCCCGAAGGACACTGCTTAGGGGTTGGGGGCTGCAGATGGGTGTCGGACCCCTTTTCGCCCTGGACTGTGCATTATATTCTGGGTGTACTCTGGGGAAACGCCGTGCCTGGTTTTGGCCAGTTGACCGGCCAAATGCCTCCTGTTGGGGCTCCGTGGTGGGTGGAGGCACGCCAGGATGAAATGGTATACGCGATTTATGGATCCATTTTCGTGCTCGGGGGCCTCATTCCCCAAATTTTAAATTGATACAGTTTCACAAAAAAACCGATTTTTTCCTATTTCCTAATAAAATGAAATGTCAAAAAATTCCCCCATTTGCTATCCATAAAGCCCCAATCGGAATAGGTGGTGAACCGAAACGGTTAAACATTGCGCCCGGGGTCTACTTATTGAAACAATTCCGCGTCCAAACAAAAATCTTTTCTCCTCGCTAAAAATTTTTAAACCGCCTTTAATTGTAACTCCAAAAACTCTTAACTCTTTTCAGAGGTGTCATTTCAGAACCTGACTTGATGAATCCTGAATCAGAAACCTTGAGGGATTTTCCATCAGGGTAACTGGCGGAGAATCCAAAAAAAAAACTCTCAATTATTCCCACCAAACATTTAATTTTTAAAATTTAATAATCCAAAAAACCAAAAACAATAAAAGCCGGTTACGAACTGTAAAAAACCGTCCCTACATCCGAACCCCCGCGCTGTTTCAAATGCCAAGGGTTTGGTCATTCTCAAACTTCCTGTCGTGGTCAACTGACGCTCTAGAGTGCATCTGTTTATATTCCACAGATTGCAGTCTGGAGCAGAAATGCGTCAATTGTTCAAATCTCATTCTTCCGACTCAAAGCTGTGCCTAAATGGAAAACTGAAAAGGAAATTCAAATAATCAAAACCAATAAAAAAAATCTCGATCCTAAACCCCAAAATTAATAGTCCCACAAATATCTCAAACATACGCACAACCCAAACACCAACAGTAACCCAACAACCCAAACTGATGAAAACATCACAAAAAAAAAAATGCCCACCATTAAAATTACTCCAGCCACTTTTATTTTCCTTAAAACGAATACATTAATATCCACACCTGCTATTTCTAAATCATCTTCCCCAACTCGCACAACTACTGCCTTCCACATCTTTTTTTAAGAGCAGTGTCCCGCCTCATACTAATTCCTGTGTCTAGCCGTGGTTTCCCAAAAAAAAAAAAGGATCATCCCATTTAACCAACTTCATCCATAATATCCACTTCCTCATCCCAAACCCCTTTCCACTGCAAATAAACTTTGAAACTGAAACCCACCCTCTTACAACCCTAAAAATTTACTGCACTTTTTCCTGAAATTCAGCCATTAGTTCCTTTTCCAGAGTCTGTCCCTACTGCATCCCCAAAAGTGAACCTTAAATGCATCAGAAATCCCAAAATGAAAACAAAAAATTTAAGAAATGGGAAAACCCCAAAAATAAGAAACCAGAAATAAAAAAAAAATGGCTCAAAAACCCCGAAAGCCAGCACCTCAAGAATATACTACTGATGACGAAGACATGCTTGTATATGACGTGGAGGAAAAACTTGAGCCAGATCCTCTGTATAAATTCAATATGTCAAAAAATGTTTTAAACAAGCCTCACGCATACATACGCGCGTTAACACCAACCCGATTCAGGACAAGTAAAAACTAATTTTATAACAACATGTATTGCCCGACTTTGTATTAAACAAAATTGTTCCATTCTCCTTTTCCAATTGTTTCTTATTTTAATATATTGTCTAACTTGGTGGGGGTAACACCCCACCACAATTTATTTGCTTTTATCATTAGAATAAGTTTCTTATACATACTTTGATATTTTAAATTTTACTGATGAGACATTTTTAATTATTTTTAACAACATACTTAGTTTCAAATTTTAACGAATGTTTGGCGCAGTTTAGCCATATTTGGCTCTTGCGCCATAAACCCATACTCTCACTCACTCACTCATTCAAACTTACCGACAACAATAAAAGCTGGCTACCTCAACTGTAAAATACGCCCATACATACCGAACCCTCTGCGCTGTTTTAAGTGCCAGAGGTTCGGTCACTCCCAAACCTCTTGCCGCGGTCAGTTAACATGCTCTAGATGTGCATCCGTTGGGCATTCTTCCACGGATTGTACTCTGGAATCGAAATGTATTAATTGTACCCAGTCCCATCCATCCGATTCAAAATTATGCCCGAAGTGGAAAATAGAAAAGCAGATACAGGAAATAAAAACAAATAAAAATATTTCTTACCCAGAAGCACGTAAATTAATAGCCCCACAGTTATCTCAAACTTACGCTCAAGCTACCAAATCTTCTACTTCAAATAATTCTACACAAACAGATGAAAATATAACAAAAATAAAATGTCCACCTCTAAAATTACTTGAACCACTTTCATCCAAGCCAAGACCAACAGTATTAGAATTCACTCCTAATATTTCCAGATCATCATCTTCAACCCAAGCCCAGCTCTTGCCGTCCACCTCTTCAATAGCAGCTACTAACTCAGACCCTCAACCTACTACTACTTCCCCTAGCAATAGCCTAAATACTTCCGCTTCATCGTTACCAACTGAAATAAACCCAGTTCTTACAACTTCTAATAAATTTGCCACTCTATCAACTGATGTTCAATCATCAGTTTCCATATCAGAGTCTGCAGCTACTACATCCAAGAAGGAACATTTTAACACGTCCCAAATTCCAAAACGATTAAAACAAAACTCAAAAAATAGAAAAAGGCATGCAAAAGAACAAAAGGCAGACATTGAAATTAAAATGACACCTCACACACCTAAGAAAAGCTATGTTCATCATACCTCAGAAGACGAGGATATGATTGTATATGATATAGATGAGGATGAACGTGAACAATTTAAGCACATAAGAGGAGGTTACATGCATATAATAACACCAACTAAATATCAAAAGAAATGACGGATTACAATATTTAACTTTGTCTTTGTTCGTTAAAAAACTTTTCTGACTTGGTGGGGAATATTCCCCACCAAATTATGGTAGATTTTATCATTCGAAAACATCTTTTACATGATTTCATATTTTAACTTATTGAAACTATATGTTCAGTGTTTTTTAAATACTTTATGAAATGTTTTAAAATTTTAATATATGTTTGGTGCTTAATTTAATTTTGCTTTTTAATATTCTAAAAAAAAGGGTGTTCATATCAATATTTAAACATATGTTTGGCGCAGTATAGCCGAATTCGGCTCTTGCGCCATTAAACTCCAAAATCACTCACTCACTCACATTCCCATCGAACTCCGGTGTTCAACCCACTTCTGCCTCTACGTCAATACAGGATGCTAAACAAAAATCAAAAACCCGAGCAAGGAAAAGAGAAAAAGAACTGCTTAAAAAAGTGAATGATGCTATAATAGAAATAAAGATGGCACCACACAAACCACGAAAAAGCACACCTTTACAGGAATCATCAGACGAGGACATGCTTATATACGATGTTGAAGAAGAGGTGGAATCACCAAAGAAAAATAATACATTAGGGGAAATAGAAAAATTTTCGGAAGAATGGTGGCAGACTGAAGCTTAGAAACGTGAAGAATATTCTCACACGTTAACTCCAACCCGTAACAGAGAAAGTCGGAATTAAAAAAAAAAAACTTTTAAAAGATTTTGCAACATACTTATTTGTATTTTAAAACAAAATTTTACATTTCTGTCGTGTATCAATTGAATTTTTACTTTATGCCTTTCTTTGTTTTAAATTTATCCGTTATTTTAAGATCTTGCTTGACATGTTGGGATTAACACATCACCACAATGTATTTCCCACTTTTGCCTTTTAATAAAATGTAACAATTAAATATGAATTTTTAAAACTTTTTAATGAATTTTTAACTTAAAAAAAAAATTTTTTTATGGAAATTAAAACAAATGTTTGGCGCAGTATAGCCGAAATCGGCTCTTGCGCCAATAAAACCAAAAATCACTTTCACTTCAGAAGTATATTATACATTTCTGGAGAAACATGCGGTTTTTTAGGCTTATCTCCGTAGCTTGCATCACCTCCTTTTGCTATGTGATTGTTTTTGTTTTGGAATTTTGATTTTTTTTTCATTTTGAAAAAGTCTTCGCCTTATTTTTGTGTCTCTTTCATTCCTTCGAGCTGTCAAAAACTTTTGCAATGGACTTTTCGGGCTTTTACCAGTAATAACCTTATTTACGTTTGTTATCCACTGTTGAACTGGACTTTGAAATGCTAAAGCTGCAATTTTAGCTCGCCTTTCTATACTTCCAGCTTTTGAATGGTCTACCCGTTTCCCACCAGATGTTTTGCAAAATTGACTCATGAAACTCTCAGCCAAGTTATTGGTTGAATTCCATAAAAGGGTATCGCAGCATGATACGAGAGTTCGATCTAATTCATAATGAATTGCATTCAACTTTCCTGAGAAAGATATTACATTAAAAACATCATTGTTTGAAGACTCAGATTTTTTGTCACAGGAAGAATTGCATTTGTCATGTTTTCCAAACATGTGGTTTGGTAGATTTCTTAAGCTACTAGCTAATACGAAAATTAAATCATTTGTTGGCTTTGCATTCATAGGGATAGCGTGATATTTTATTATTGCTCGTGCGCCATAAATTATTCTATGCATATTTTTTTTTAAAACTTTGCGAGCTTCAATGCCCTTTTTTCCACTGAACCTCTTCGTATCACGCTGCAATTTGTCCAATGCTCTGCCAAATCTTTTAACGGCATGATTGGCGCACTCAACTTTTAAGACTCGACCACCATAATTAATTTTTTCCTGGATCGAAGAAATGATATTTGAATCCCCATCTGCCATAATTCGAGTGCAACGAATATGGTGAACAGTTTCTAAAAACTAGACTCCTTCTACAATGATATTACTCTCCATACCAGTAGAAGAGCCATTCCAGTTTTTGTAGCAAATGTGGTTCTTATCAGAGGAATTCGGCCTGTTTCGACAGCTCGACAAATCAAACAAACTTTATTCCTGATTCCTATAAATATAATTTTTTGAGTTGCCATGCCAATAATCACAAGGACTCCAGAGGAAGCAATTATACCCATGGCCGTAACTTCGTTTACACCACCCTCCATCGACAATTGCTGTCAAACAATAATATCCGTCGGTGTCAATGTCTTGATGGGATTGGGACAGACGCTTTTCCTCATTTATGCAGTCCGCTAAATTACTTTCTACGCAGGCATCTAGAATTGTCCCGGTCGTCCTTTCGCAAGACGCAAAAACATGTTTGCTCATGTATGTTATGTTCATGACTGAAAATTTTTCGCGTGAGAACCCACTACCTGTGGATAATGCCCTAGAACTGCTAATTGGTTGTTCAAACACTCAACTTTTGATCAGAGTGCAATCGGGAGTTTTTTGAGATAAAAAATTGCTGCATTTGAAAAGCAGAGAAACCTAATGAATACTGATATGTGAAAATACCAAAGTCCACAAAATTTGCATTCGTATGAATGGATTTCCAAATCTCGGGCTTGATGAATTACAAAGCCTATGTCGATATCATTTTTGTTTGGTAGTATTTTATTTTGGGAGAAATTTTTTCAACTGTATAGGGTTGTGCTTCATCCGTGGCATTATCCAAGCTAGAGTCCTAAATACAAATATATAAAAACATAATGAAAATATTATTGATATTTAAATTAAAAGTCCTATATATATATATATAAAATGTTCCGAATAAGCTATTTCCTTTTAAGGAGTCATAGGAAACCCTTTGTTCATCGAATGCAAGAAAACATTCTTTTTCGAATCCATATAATTTTCTATAAAACAACATGGAAGCTTGAAACTTTTTTTATTTCAAAATTTCAATTTAAAATATTTAAAAAAAATTTTTAAATTTGTTTCTAAAAATTTTAAAAAAATTAAAAGGAATTTTAAATTGACAACTTTAGAAATTTCAAAAACTAGAGAATGGGTAAAAATCGAAGTAAAAATTGACCAAACTTAAAAAATTAGATTTAAATTGTAGAAAATGCTGAGTCCTAATTATAAATTTTTTTAGTTTTTGTATAAATTTTTTAAAAAATTTTGGAAAAATTTTTTTTTGTAAACATGTTTTTTTTTTTTTGTTATATGTTTAAAATTTTGTGTATAAGTTGTAGAACAGCTTAATTTGAGATTGTATGAGAAATTTTATAAGAATGGGACAAGTAGTTTTTTAAAAAGCGCAAGTTTAAATTTTTTATGTTTTGAGAAAAATGATTTTAAAAAGTTGCAAAAGGAAAAAAAATATAATCATTAATAATTTTTAAAATAGTAGATAAAAATTCATAGAACAACTTATTTTTAAGCTGTCCATAAAATTTCTAAAAAAAAGGGCAAGGTTTTAAGAAATTCCCAGGGAAACTCAATTTGTAAGTTGCAGAAAAATAATTTAAAAAATTTAAAAAGTGATAAAAAAACACTTAGATAAGTAACTTTAAAATTTCCCAAAAAATCCATAGATACATACCTTAAGTTGTATATGGAATTTTTACATAAATAGGAAGAGTATTTTCTAAGAAATAAGGTGTCGAAGTTTTTTAAGTTCTGAAAAAAATTATTTAAAAAGATAAACAGTGGCAAAAGACAATAATGTCAGTAATTTGATTGTTTTTTATAAATTGATAGAAATGTTTTTTAAAAGTTAAATGAAATTTTAAATAAAAAAAAAGTATTTTTTAAAATTAGGTGTGCAAGCTTAATTTAAACTTACTCTATTTCCCGGAAAATAAATTTAAAAAAGGAAATATAAAAAACAATTAAGCAGTAATTTATTTGAAAAATAAATATAAATCATAAAAAAAATGTATTTGAAAAATTTAATGTAATTTCAAATAAATAAAAAAAAGGTAGGTTTTTTAAAAGGGGAAAACTTTTTTTTATGGAAAATAAGCGAATTAAAAAAAATGACAAAAAAAAATATGGGGACCCTATTTATCTAATATGCCCCGGAAACAGACAACTTAAATTTCATATTTTTTTTGGCCAGTTTCAGCCTTTTTTTTTCGGGTTCGAAGGAGGTGGGAGCGCTTAAAAGCTGTCGAAAGCGTTTTATCAGAATCTTTAGCAGTACTAACGTTATTTTTGTTATGTTTCAAAAACCCCTTATTAATTAACAACCTTATGCCCTCATTGTAGTCCTCAGTAAAAAAGCAGCTATTCTTGCAATGGTAATGCTAGATCCAAAGTTTTTTGGGGTGTATTTCCAGAAAGACCCCCGGGGGTACCTTTTTTAGGGGGAGTACGGGGTTTACGCCCTGAGTTCTTAGGATCTTTTTCTTTCCCAAGGGGTTTACTTCTTTTGTAAACATGGGCTTCACGAACCCAGGGGACCCTAGTGATCTTTCTATTTTCGGCCCCCCTTTTTGCCATTCAAAAAAATTTCCCCTTTTTTCTTTTCCCGCAGACCACAGACCCAAAACAAAATGAACTATTTAAAATTTGTTTTTTCTTTTAAAAAACCTTTTTTTTATAAATATTATGGTTTACATTTGTATTGAAAAGTATTGTTTTGTTCCTTTTTCGTATATTTCTTTTTAAATTTTTTATTATGTTGTTTTTCTTGTTTTTTATTAACACCGTTTTTTTTCAACCCGCATGTTTGCCGTGTGCGGCGTCCCGTAAGGGGGAAAAGGGGTTTTGGGGACCGGTTCTTTGCCCACGCTTCTCCAGTATGGAGGAGGTTAGTGGGCCCCGGGAACCCGCGTTCCCTTTTTCCCACGCTTTTACTGTAGACGGGTGGCAGGAGGAGCCCGCTCCTGTCAATCGGTGGTAGTACCTCTTTGGTATCCCCGAAGAGACACTGCGTAGGGGGTTTGTGCGCAGATAAGGGGGGTCGGGTTTACCCGTTGGGTCCCCCACCCCGACTGTATCACATCTTCTGGGGGACTCCAGGTAAGCGCCGTGCCTGGATTTTGACCAGTTGACCGGCACACCCCTCCCTTGTTGGACCCGTGGGGGGGAGGCACGCCAGATGAAGGGTTTCGCGTTTTTATGGATCCAATGAATGGCCGTAAAGGTCTTATTTTACCCAAAAACCAACGTCATGAAATTTAAACATTCACGATTTTGATTTTATCACTGCCAAACAATACTATGATAAAGTCGCCATTTTTATTCACAAAACACTAATAGGAATAGGTGGCGAACCTAAAAGTAAAACGTTTTCGATCCGGTGATTTAGTTGAAACAAACTCTGCTCTGCAAACGGTCTTTTTTCTTCCAAATCTTTTTTTGATTCTCCCTAATAAGTCCCAAATCACTAAATACTTAGGGGGTGTCATTTCTGAACCGATTTTTGAGACCCCGAAGCAGAAAAACCTTGATGGGTTCTCTGAACAGGGGGGATTCAGGTCGAAGAATTACTTAAAAAAAAATTCCAATTTTTTCTACAAAACATTTAATACTAACATTCAATACCCCCCAAATTCCAAACACAATAAAAACCGGTTATTTAAATTTAAAATCCCTCCTTACATTTCCGAACCCTGCGCTGTTTCAAATGCCAGAGGTTCACACCCCAAACTCTGCCGCGGCAATTTAAAATGTTGTAGATGTGCATCCGTTACATTCTTCCACAGATTGTACTCTTTAAAAAAATGGGTTTAAATTTCTCCCAGTCCCATTCATCAGACTCAAAAATTTTGCCCAAAAGGAAAAGAAAAAAAAATCCAAGAATTTAAAAAAAAATAGAAATATTTCATATGCAGAAGCCCAAAAAAAATTTGCCCTCAACCTTCTCAAACTTACGCCGTTCCCCTCTGTTAAAAACAATTTCACTCAAACAGATGAAGATATAACCAAAGTAAAAAGTACACCTTGAAGTTACTTCAACCACTAAAACCAATCCCCAAATCAAATATACAATAAACCATCCTGTTATATCCACATCATCTTCTACCCGCAGAATTGCCATCCACCCTGCAAAGAATGTAATATTCTAAACCCAGCCACCTGTTCCCAAAATGTACTTTCCACCACAAACAATATGTTCACCCCTATTAAAGCTTCATCATCCATGTCCGCTTCCTCATCCAACCCAATACTCAACCCCCTACTGGTCTACAACAAAAAGAATTTGAATTGAAAAAGAAAAAATTTGTGATAAGAAAAGAAAAAAAACTTAAAACAATAGTAGACATAAAAATGACTCCACATAAACCGCGAAAACCAGCTTCTGAAGAATATACAACGGAGGAGAAAGAAATGATAATATACGACGTGGAGGATGAAATTGAACCTAATCCTAATCATGTGATAAAAAATGGAAAGACTTATTTCAAGGGAAGTTTACTTTTAACTCCTACAAAACAGAGAAAATAGCTTTTTCTGAATACTAGTCATACTTGGTGGGGAATTCTCCCCACCAATCTGAATTTTTAAATATATTGAAAGTGAATTTTATACTTTTTTTAAGATTTTAAATTTTTTAACAGAAATTTTATAAACCTTTTAATATTTAAACATATGTTTGGCGCAGTATAGTCAAAATTGGCTCTTGCGCCATAAAACCCCAAATTCACTCACTCACTCACTCCAGATTAATGAATTCAAAGATTCATTGGGGTTTTGAGTTTTACCTCCAAGACACCTTGGTAACAGTTTTAAATGCGACAGATCTTTGAAAATGGGTTTTATTGCTTCAGAAACTGCTTCAGGCAAGTTGTTTTTGTGTTTAAAACCCGGCACTTTATTGTTTTGGACACAAACATTATATTTACACTAACTATTGCTTTTCGCCTTTAGGGCAAACCAGTGTTTGGGTTGTCGTCAGTACTAGCTGTATAAGCCCATACAGCCTAGATAGCTCCGCTCTATTTCGTGTACATTTTGGTATTACTACGAATTGTATTCCCATAGAAAGTTGTTAACCTATTAATGATAACATCTGTGAGGCGGCCTTCTCCACCAATTGTTTTACTATCGACAATTTTTCTTGCCAAGAAATGATTTAACTTTCTCTGCTGACTACCATCTGCTTTTGAGAACGTGGCCACCACACTCTATTTTTTTCAATTTTGATATTGTCACCATAAGGTTTTTCCACAAGAGACATATATGTCTTTTGTATCTCCATCTCCTATATACTGCTTATATATGAGCCCATGCTTACGTTCGAACGGAAAAAATTTCATTCATCCCAATTCTACTCCATTTGTCCAGCAGACCCATTATGATTTTTTTTGCAGAAGGCTGGTGTTTCGCTAAAAACACTGGGTATTTGGGTCCAAACTTTGACCTTTAAATGAGTCGCACACCATTCAGAAGGCGATGACATAACTTCGATATCGAGCACCTTCACACTCTGCTCCACTAACGTGGACACACCAACAAGTGATGTATGTCCTCGAGTTTTCCTATGTGCCATCCCCACTGACAGCAATGCAGTTACGTGTTCCATCGAGAATTTTTTTTCTCAAAGCAGCCCTCTCAGGGGCCTCACCTTCTTAGGTGAGTACGGTTTCACGCTCCCGAGGTGCCCTAGTGATCTTTTCCTCTTCCTAAGGGGTTTACTGTCTTTGGTAAACATGGCTTCACGAACCCAGGATACTCCTAGTGATCTTTCTCTATTCTCGGCCCTCCTTTCTCCCTTGCCATTCAAATTTCCCTTTTCTTCCTTCCCGTCTAATTACAGACCTATACTAATAAAATGTAGCTCATTTGTTCAATATTTGTTTTTTCTGATGAAAACTTATTGTTTTACTACTAACATATTATGGTTTAGATTTTCTATTGCGTTAATTTAGTTTCTTTTTCGTATATATTTCTTTTTAAATACTTGAATATGTTTCTTTATTTGTTTTCAACTAACAACGTTGGTTTTCTGACCCGCATGTTTGCCGTGTGCGGCGTCCTGTAAGTGTGAAAAATGGTGTCTGGGGGATCCTTTGCGTTCCCTTTGCCCACGCTTTCTCCAATATGGAGGAGGTGTTAGTGGCCTGGGGATACCTCTGGTGTTCCTTTGGCCCACGCTTCACTAGTAGACGGGTGGCAGTGAGCCCGCTCCTGTCAATCGGCTGGTAGTACTCTCTTCGGTGTCCCCTGAAGAGACACTGCTGGGTAGGGCTAAAGGTAGATAAGGGGTGTCGGGTTTACCTGCTGGATCCTCACCTCCTGACTGTATCACGTTATATTCTGGGTGTACTGGGTAAGCGCCGCGCCTGGTTTTTGGGCTATTGCACCGCAACACTGCCTCCCTTTGTTGACTCGTGGTGGGTGGAGGCAATGCCAGGACGAAGTGGTATACGCGTTATTATGGATCCTGCTGCTGTGCCCCCGTAAAGGCCTTGTTTTACCCAACCATACCATTGACGATATTGCAAAATATACACGTGTTTTCTGATTTTATCGTTACTAAACAATGAAATGTCTCGAAGTTCCATTTGCTATTCAGAAAGCTCTGAAAGGAATAGGCGGAGATCCGAAAGGTGTTAAAAGTTACGATCCGGAGACTTGCTCATTGAAACCACATCAGCTTCTTTACAGACAAAATCTTTCTAATGACTAAAACATTTCTGACCGGCTCCCCACAGTGTGTGCAAAACCTCATAATTCACTTAATTTTGTCGAGGTGTTGTATCTGGAGCTTGTGATTTATTGTCCGTTTCGCAGAAACAGAAATTTTTGAAGAACTTTCTTGACCAGGGTGTTACCAAGGTTAGAAGAATTACTCTGAAAAAGATACTGTTATCCCAACTAAACATTTAATTCTCCTAACATTCAATAGCCCTAAACTTCCGTCTTCAATAAAAGCAGGTTATTTAAACTTCGTAAGATCCGTCCTTATACCAAATCCTCTGCGCTGCTTTAAGTGCCAGAGGTTGGACATTCTCAAACTTCTGCCGTGGACAACTGGACTTTTGCTCTAGATGCGGGGCATCCACTGGGCATGCTTCCACTTGATTGTACACACTAGAGCTGAAATGTACACCAGCAGAAACCCATCCATCAAATTCAAAACTATGCCCAAAATGGAAATTTAGAAAAACAGATCCAGGAAATAAAACCAGTAAAACATATCCTATTTAGAAGCGCGAAAATTAATAGTTCCTCAGTTAACTCCAACATATGCTCAAGCTACTAAACCCTCAATTGTAAAACAATTCCACCCAAACAGATGAAAATATCACAAAAGTAAAATGTCCACCATTAAAATTACTCCAGCCACTTTATCCCATCCCTAAAACAAATACATTAATATCCACAACTGCTATATCTAAATCCTCCCTCCCTCAACTCTCACACACAACCACTGCCTTTACATCACATTGTAACAGCAGTAAGTCATGTTCTCAGCCACCAACCCCTGTGTGTCTGATGCCGTGGTCACCGCAACCAATAAAACGACTAAATTCTTATTGAACCATCTTCTATCCATAATATCCACTTCTCATCCAACTCACTTTCCACTGCAAATACATCTTTAGGAAATCCGAAACTCCACCCCAACCTTTTAATAAATTTACTGCACTTTTACCTGGAAATTCAGCCATTAGTTCCCTTTACCAGAGTCTGTCCCTACTACATCCAATAATAGTGAACCTTCGAATACATCAGAAACCCCAAAAATGTAAAACGAAATTCAAGAAATAGAAGAAACGACCAAAAATACAGAAACCAGAAATTGAAATAAAAATGGCTCCACATAAAAACCCAGAAAGCCAGCACTGTAGGAGTTTACTATTGATGACGAAGAAGCGTCGTGGTTAAGGATGTGGAGGAAAAATCTGGAGCTGACCTCGCGTATATATACGCAAGTTAACACTCAACCCGATTCAGAACAAATTAAAGCTAAATATATATATATATATATTTTTTAACATGTATTGCCTGACTTTTGTTTTAAACTAACATGTATCATTCTTATTTTCAATTGTTTTTAATTTAATATATGGTTGATTTGGGGGGGGCAACCCCCAAATTTTTTTTATTTTTTAAAAAAACGGTTTGTTTATTAATTTTTTTTTTTAAAACTGTATATTTTATAAAATTTTTTAAAATTTTCTTAAAAAATGGGCGCAGTATAGCCAGAATTGGCTCTTGCGCCAAAAAACCCCCACATTCACTCCTACTCTAAAAGGGAGCATCCTCATCGACGCATTTCCCAAAAGTTTACACACTTTTTGGGAATTTTTATTTATCTGTCATATCCCTTTTTGAGATACAGGTTTTGGCAATGAATAATAGTACAAAATGTTTTAAACGCCGAAAAACCCTTTGGCCTATACTTTCCATGGCTAAGCAGATCTTCTATTTATTTTTTTGAATGTTTTTTTTTTGCTCCAATGAGCCACATGAATTCATTTTTTTTTGATTTTGCAATTTGAGCACTTTAAATAAAAAAGATGATGAAAGTCCTACACTAGTTTTTCGTTTATTTTATTTTGCCATGGTATTAAACAACAAAATTTTTTTCTAATTGGCCAAAAAAAGCGATATCTATCAGCCGATAACCTTTAAAATGCTGTAAAATTAGGCCCACAATCCAAAAGATATTTTTCACTGGCAACTTCCTATAGGAGGCACTCCCGTTTGGTGTTTCCTTACAAAATTTGTTTTTTCTTTTATTTCCTCAGGGGCTCACCATCTTTAGGTGAGTACGGGTTTCACGCCCCCCGAGGTGCCCTAGTGATCTTTTCCCCTCCTAAGGGTTTACTGTTTTTTAAACATGGGCTTCACGAACCCCGGGACCCTAGTGATCTTTCTCTATTTTCGGCCCTTCTCCTTTCCCATTAAAATTTTCCCCTTTTCTTCCTTTCCCGTCTAGACCAAACAATCTAACAAAATAACTATGAAAATTTTTTTTTTTCTGATGAAAAACTTACTTTTTACTACTAACATATTATGGTTTACATTTTATTGCGTTAATTTAGTTTTTTTTTTCGTATATTTATTTTACTACTTTATTATGTTATTTTTATTTGTTTTCGACTAACAACGTTGGTTTTCCGACCCGCTGTTCCGGTTGCGGCGTCCCGAAAGGGGGGAAAATGGTGTTCTGGGGATCCTTTGCGTTCCCTTTGCCCACGCTTCTCCAGGGGAGGAGAAGTCCCCGGGGATCCCTTTCCGCCCCCTTTGGCCCACGCTTCACTGTAGACGGGTGGCGGGTGAGCCCGCTCCTGTCAATCGGCTGGTACCTCTTCAGTGTCCCGAAGAACACTGCTGTGGGGTTGTGCTGCAGAAAAGGGGGTGTGGGTTTTCCCCGTTGGACCCCTCACCCGGGGACTGATACTATCTTCTGGTACTTGAAGCGCCGTGCCGGATTTGGCCAGTTGACCGGCCCCCGCCTCCCTTGTTGGTCCGGGGGGGGAACCCCGGATGAAGTGGTATACCCTTGTTATGGATCCAATACTGCTGTGCCCGGGAAAAAAGGCCTCTATTACCCCAAAAAACCTAACGTCGATGAAACGAAAATTCACGATTTTAATTTTATCCTTTCCGCAAATATGTGAAAAAAACCCATTTCTTTCATAAAGCACTAATTGGGAAAAGGGGGCGAAACCCAAGTCAGTAAAAAGTTTAAGATCCGGGGGTTTTTAATTTAAACAAACTCTGCCCAAACAAAGTCTTTTTACCAGCCAAATCTTTTCTATTTCCCCGTAACAATAAAGTCCTCAAAGTCATTAAAACTTTGAGGTGTCATTTCTGAACCTGACTTGTTGAGCACTCCTGAAAAAAATCCTTTATGGGTTTCGATCAGGGTGTGATTCAGGTCAGAGAAAATTTCTATAAAAAAAAATAATACAATAATTCCCACAAAAAATTTAATACTATCATTTAATAACCCTAAACTTCCGTCTACAATAAAAGATTACTTAAACTGTAAGATTGTCCCCACATACCCGAACCCTCTGGGTGTTTTGTGCCCGAGGTTCGAATTTTAAACTTCCTGCCGCGGTAATTTCATTTTTAAAGTGCATCCGTTGACATTCCTCCACGGGTTGTACTTGAACAAAAAATTAATTGCCCCAGTCCCATTCATCAGATTCAAAATTATCTCAAAAAGGAAAACAGAAAAAAAAAATTCAAGCAATTAAAACAAATAGAAATATTTCATATGCGAAGCACGGATTAGCTCCACAGTTGTCCCAAAATACGCACAAGCTGTCAAACCCCCATCTGTAACCACAAAAAAAAAACTGATGAAAATATTTCGAAAATAGTATGTCCCCTTTAAAAATACTCCCTTTAGTGTCCATTCCAAAACTAACAATGTCTTTCCAAAATTCCCGTAGTTAAAAGATCATCAACCACAAAACCCAACAAACCTCTTACCACCCACATCTTCTGTCACGTTACATGTCATCAGAATTTTAACTATCTTTCCTTTTAAAAGACACACGCCCACCATATCTAATAGTTTATCTACACTACTGCATTTTCTTCATCTAATAAAGCATTTTCTTCATCCGATATATCAATATTTACACCCTTACCAGCTGAAACATGTCCTGCGTTGAAACTGAAACCTCTATACCCAAAACCCCTACCATCTACCCCCCAGGATGTAAACAAATTAAAAAAACCCCAAGAAAAGACGTCCAAAAGAATTTACCTCCAAAATAGACATACAATTGACGCCCACAAACCAAAAAAAGCACACCTTTACAGGATACATCAGACGGGGACATGATTTTTGATGTTGAAGAAGAGGGGGAATCACCAAAGATTTTTAACCCCGGGAAAAATTGCCCGGATGAATACGCCCGGAAAATATTCCCTTAAAAAAGGGAATATACATTTATAACCCCAACTTGTTTAAAACAAAAGAAGTGTTTTTTTATTTTTTGACCCATAACTTTTATATATATAAAACAATATTGTTTTTTAACCTTATCTGTTCTTAACTTTTTTTTTGTTTTAAATATTCATTTTCCCCTACTTTTGTTGTTTTAAAAGGGGGAGGGCACGACAAAGGAAATTCATTTGGGACGAGACTTTTTTTTAACTGTAGTCCCTTATAGGGTAAAAAACCCAATGCCCCGTGTGGGCAGTAAATTTCCCGAAAAACAGCGTTCGAAATTCATACTCATATACGTTATTTTCCCCCCGATACAACGTCCCCTGCGTGATTTCGGGTATCGGGCACTAAAGGAGGGGGTTCTACCCCCGGGGCCCCATTTTTTTTTTTTTTTTTTTTTCTCCACAATTTATTTTCAGAATTAAATGTTTTTATTTTCTAAAAAATTTTGATTTTAAATGATATTCTATATAATTATAGATTATTTCATTTTTTTAAAAAAAAAACAAATATATGGGTATAACTATAAAATTTACTTCTGTCATTAAAATCTCTAATTAATTGTATTTTTTAAAAATTATTCCATATACCTAAATGGCCATAAATTTTACTTCCTTTTTTAACAAAACGATTTTGTGCAAGAGAAAGGCAGTGTTTTAAAGAGCAGGTGTTATTTTTTAAAAAAAAAAATTTTTTTTAAAACAAAGAATGCCCAATAAAAGGAGAAATCATTAGGATAACGGTTTTGATTTAAAAAAACTTTTTTAGTTTTTTTTGGGATTTTGAGAGTTTGTAGTTTTCGATAGATATTATTTTCAAAACCTTAAAAAATAGTTTGTATATTTTAATTAAGTTCTGTGAATAAAGATATTGTTACTGTACAAGCAGTTGCTGAAACATCTCGTATAGTGAAAATTAAAATTTTTGGGGTAACAGATGCAGTTGGTATTTTAAAACCTTGTTTAAAAAAGAAAAAATTTGTTTACTTCAAATCTCACCATTTCTCAGAAGCGCGATGGGGGGGAATTTTTCCTCTGCCAATGTTGGGTGAAAAAATATGATAAGATGAAGAGCCATAAGCAACAAAGATGTGAAAAGTTTTTTTGAAAGTTAAGTCGATTCCTCAACGACGAAAAGAGCCTGAAGAAAAAAGAGGACAAAAAACATACCCCTTTTGGATTTAAAAAAAAAACGTCATGGAAAAAAAGCATCCTATTTGGGAGTTTTAAAAACGTTACCAGTGGGGGATGGGTGTTGGCATTTTAAAAGGGGAAGAAATATCATAAAAGGAAAAAATTTGAAAAATTGCACTTATTGTTTCCCTGGACTTGTCGCTTTTTTGAAGCAAGAAAAATTTTTCATCAAGTAACTACCGGGAATTTACAGCAGTCATCGCCGCTGGGAATTTTAAAAGACTTAATTTTTAAACTTGAACGGTGGGTAAAAAAATTAAAAGAACATAAAATACGTCAACAAAAAAATTACAAAAATTTGTCGAAAAAGGAAACAGCAACTTTGGAAAAAATTTTTAAAGTTGCAGAAATTTTTTCGGATACAGACTTCATCTGATGCCTAAATTTGATAAAGACTTCGCATTTATGACAGAAGGATATTGAAATAAAAAAAATAACTTTTTTTTTTAACTGTAAACTTGTTCAACATCTAATTTGCCCCATTTTTTTTTTTTGGGGGTGAATCCCTTACTTTTAAGGGGACTCTGGCAGACAAGGGAAGCAAAACAATATTTGTAAGCGAAAAGACAAAAATAAATTAACTCATACCTATACAGCTCAATATCTCTGACTTTATCAGGAAACATTGCCGAAAGTATTTGTGTGTCGCAAGAACAAGGGTAAATTTGGCCCAAGAGCCCAAAAAATTTGGGGGAAATACTACAAAAAAATATAAAAATATTATAATAACATTTTCCCAAAGTCGGGAAACCCCAACAGAATTATATATTGACTTTTTCCAAAAATTTCTTTAAAAACCTTTCGTAGAAAAAAAAAAATTTTCTTTTTGTCGATTCTTGGGGAGGTCAAACAAAACCCCAAATTTATGAAAGTCTTCAGGGTGATTATAAATTGCCTACTTGTATTTAAAATTATTCCTCCCAAATGTTTTGTAAAATTGTGACGTTTACTTTTTTTAGGCAATAAAAATTTCATTAAGCATTTGCAAAATTGGATTCTTAATAGAACAAAAACTTGTAAATTCACGAGAAGATTATTAAAAAATTTAATCAATTGTTCATCATCAAGTCATCGCCAATTTTGAAAAAATTTTGTATCTTGGTACCGGGGAAAACTTTCGAAGATAGAAAATTTTCTTAAATGTAAAGGATGTGTGTTTTCCAAATCAACTTCTTAAAAACATTGTTCAGGGTAAATTTTCTTTATTCGTTAGATTAAAAAATTATTGTTTTTAAAGTTTTTATGATAAACATAGGTTCTTGATTAAAAAAAAATTAAAACAAGTTAACTCTTTTTCATATTTAACTTTTTTTATTATAATTTGTTTTTTTTACTTTTTTAATTTTATATTTATTTATATACTATTATTTAATTTGTTTTTACTTTTTTTTTATAATATTTTTATCATAACTATTAGTTTTGTGTTTTAAAAGTAAAATAGTTACTATAATTATATGAATATCATTTAAAAATCAATGTCTTTTTTTGAAAAAAAAATCATTTAATTTGAAAAAAATTGTGGAGAAAAAAAAAAAACAAAAAAGGCGCCCGGGAATAGAACCCCGGGCCTTTTGATAGTCCATTGACAATCACGCTACGGGGTTGTATCAGGGGAAAAAAACGATATGCTTGTATGAATTTCGAACGCTGTTTTTCGGAATTGACTGCCCATTCGACGGGTTACATTGGGGTTTGAATATTAACATACTGTTACAAAAAGTCTCGTCCCAAAAAAGAATTTTTTTAGTCGTGCCCCCCCCGTTGATTTATTTTTAAATTTATGGGATATCCCCACAAAAATTAAATGCTTTTTTTTAGAAAGTAAAATTAATATTTTCTAATATTTTATCTTATATTTTTTTATACTGATTTTAAATATTATAATACCTTTTTTAAAATTTTTAACAATTGTTTTGCAGTATAGCCAGTTGGGTCTTGCGCCAGAAAACTTTACTCACCACTCACTCATTCTTCTTACTTTCACCAGAATTTTTTTCTTCAGAACTTATTACCTTGAAACCTTTTTTTTTTGGTCTTTGACAGACAATCGCTTTTTTTACTTTTTCCCTTTTGGAAAATCACACAAATTGAAATCGGGAAAAAAAAGTTTGGAAAAAAACAGACTGCAAAATAGAGAGTTGAGTTGCAGCTATTTTCCTGTTTCAAAAGTAAAAATAAATTACCTATTTTAAAAATAAAAATATTAAATGTCTTTTAAAAGCTAAATTTGGATACCGTCAAAAAGCTGTTAAAAAAGGGGTGGCAGTTTTGTTTACTCCCGGGGTGCTTCAGTTTTTATTACTAACTCGGTTTTGATCGTATTTAAAATTTTGGTTGCAAAAAAATTTAGAAAAGATAGGGGTATAACATATATTTTTTTTAAAAAAACGAAATTTTAAGTTTTAAAGGGGCCTGAGACCCCCTTGGTATCCGACACAATGGCGCAACAAAGGGGGGTATATTGAACTGAAAAAAGTGAAAATCAGTATCTACTAGAGTGGCATTAAAATTTTAAAACTACTAGCTTTTGCTTGGGTGGCGTAGTGGCAAATTTTTAGATATAGATTTTTAAAATTTTTTACATAAATTATAAGAAAGATTTTAATTTTTTTAAAGTTGTGATAAATACAACACTCTTTTCACTGTAGTCCAAAACAATTCTTTATGATTTGCTTTCGAACAGCAAATAAAACTTTTTTACAAAAGATCACTTTTAACTCAAATTGTACAAAGATTAAAAACAATGTTTACGCACGTAATATAAAAAAAAAAAAGAGTATTTACTTTTTCATAGGAATTTATATCCGAACTAAAAAAATAATACTAAAAAAAAAGAACTATATCAGACTAGTTTTTTAAAAATTTATGTATTGGAAAACAAGCAAAATATTCTATGTATAAAAACAGAATTTAAGTTGTTCTTGTTATTTGTAAGTCATAAAAAATCAGTAGTAGTATCCTTGATGTTATAATTTCTTTTCTATTTAAGAAATAAATTTCAACTGAGAGAATACAACGAGCGAGACATTACGTAGTATGTATGAGAGAGATTTTACGTAGTAAGTAAAGTGTATGTAACTGGAGTATTGCTGTACTCACAAAATCACACATGTTCCCATATAATACTTTTTAAATACTTTTATGCATAATAGTTTCTAGTTTTTATTAATGAATTTGTTGCGTGAATATAAATTTAATAGAAATATGAACGACATCGATGGTCTCCAGTTTTTCAAACATCTGTGAATGAATCAAAATATTTGAAGGAAATAATTTCTACAAAAATTAAGAACACACATGAAACATACTAGCAAAATCTATCCTCTATATTATTTATAAAATTTAAATAATAATAAATGAATCTTACTTTTCAATAACTTCATTTCTCGAAGAGCTTCCAGGTACACCCAACAGTTGAGTTTCTGCATTTTGAGTTTTCGAAAGCAAATCTTTTATAATTTCTTTAGCTCTCCGTAATCTTTGTGATTTTGAACGAGAATTACGATAGGGATGTTTTTTAGGCCTCATGGTGACTGAGCTTTCAAGTATCAATGAATACTTCAAATTCTCAATTACTCGGATTAGAATGCTGAAGTCACACCGAAGAGAAACTAATTTTGAGTGCAAAATGCTCTTCCCTTGCCCCTCCCACACCGAAGTCGGGGATTGGCTACACTTTCTTTTATTGCTGTGTTTACACCAGGCATGTCAAACTCCTTTGATATCCCGGGACACACGAATTATTTTATATTATGTTGAGTGCTGCATGTTTTCAATGTTCAAAAAATTAATGAAACAGGATTATTAGAATGATTAGAATTATGTTTTTATTATAAGATTATATTGGCTTCATTATATAAAAGATCATTTGTAGTGCTCACAATATATTTTTGGGAGAAATAAAAATGATTTGTAAATGCCATTCATACTATCTAAGCCCCTCAGGGGGCTCGCCTTCTTTAGGTGAGTACGGGTTTCACGCTCCCGAGGTGCCCTAGTGATCTTTTTCTCTTCCTAAGGGGTTTACTATCTTTGGTAAACATGGGCTTCACGAACCCAGGGTACCCTAGTGATCTTTCTCTATTTTCGGCCCTACTTCCATTCAAATTTCCCTTTTCTTCTTTTCCGTCTAGCCCCTACCTCTTACACATCACATTGTATCAGTAGTGTCACAGCCTCAGCCACCAACCCCAGGTTCGATGCCGTGGTCACCGCAAACCAATAAAACGATCACCCCTATTGAACCATCTTCATCCATAATATCCACTTCCTCATCCAACTCACTTTCCACTGCAAATACATCTTTAGAAACTGAAACCCACCCCTCTTACAACCTTTAATAAATTTACTGCACTTTACCTGAAATTCCAGCCATATTAGTTCCCTTTACCAGAGTCTGTCCCTTACTACATCCAATAGTGAACCTTCGGAATACATCAGAAATCCCAAAAAAAATGTAAAACGAAATTCAAGAAATAGAAGAAAACGACCAAAAATACAGAAAAACCAGAAATTGAAATAAAATGGCTCCATTACATAAACCCAGAAAGCCAGCACCTCAGGAGTTTACTACTGATGACGAAGACATGCTCGTATATGACGTGGAGGAAAAACTGAACCAGATCCTCGCGCATATACGCAAGTTAACACCAACCCGATTCAGAACAAATTAAAGCTAAATATATATATATTTTTTAACATGTATTGCCTTGACTTTGTTTTTTAAACTAACATGTATCATTCTTTATTTTTCAATTGTTTTAATTTAATAGAGGAGTCTGACTTGTGGCAAATCACCAAATTTTCTTTATTTATTTGAAAAACGATTTAATGCGGTTTCTGAATTTTAACATTTTAAACCGTATATTTTATAAAATATTTTAAATTTCTTATAATTAGGAATGCTTGGCGCAGTAAGTAGCCAGAATTACTCTTGCGCCAGAAAACCCCACATTCACTACTCACTCAACAGTCATATCCACATTTCCGGTATTCAATCACCCCTGAATCTTCTTACAATACCTGGATTTTAAAAAAAAATTCAAAAACTCGTGCAAGGAAAAGAAAGAAAGAACTACTAAAAAATGAATGAAGAAAAAATAGGCTAAGATGGCTCCACATAGACCTAAAAAATCGTCGCATGTGAATAAATATAACACGGATGAGGAAGACATAATCGTATATGACATGGGAGAAGAGATAGAATCACCGAAAAATGGCAGAACCTTAGAAAACCCCAAAAAGGATCGATACTACTTGTCCGAAGACTACTGGAAAGATGAGGCTTGGAAACGTGAAGAGTATTCACACACGTTAACTCCAAGCCGTGTTAGAAACAGAAAGTAGTAATTGTTTTTATTTTAAAGTATTTTGTTATGAACTATACACCCTAGGGGCTCACCTTCTGGGTGAGTACGGGTTTCACGCTCCCCGAGGCTCCTAGTGACTTTTTCTCTTCCTAAGGGTTTACTGTCTTTGGTAAACATGGGCCTTCACGAACCCAGGGTACCTAGAAGTGATCTTTCTCATTTTCGGCCCTTCTCCCAAGCATTCAAATTTCCCTTTTCTTCTTTCTCCCCGTCTAGACCATTAGTGACCAATCTACAAAATGAAATTTGTTCAACATTTGTTTCTTTTCTGTGAAAAACTTACGTTTTACTACTTCAACATATTATGGTTTACATTTTTGTATTGAGTTAATTTAGTTCCTTTTTCGTATATTTCTTAAATACTTTGATTATGTGCCATTTTATTTGTTTTGATTAACAACGTTGGTTTTCTGACCCGCATGTTTGCTGTATGGCGTCCTGTAAGGGAGTGAAAATGGTGTTCTGGGGATCCTTTTGTGTTCCCTTTGTCCACACGCTTCTCCTGCTAGGGAGGAGATTGATGGCCCAGGGGATACCTCTTGCGTTCCTTTGGCCCACGCTTCACTGTAGACGGGTGGCAGGAGTGAGCCCGCTCCCTGTCAATCGGCTGAAAAATTCTTCGGTATCCCCTGAAGAGACACTACAAGGTAGGGTTAGTGCTGCAGATATTGGGGTGTCACCTGCTGATCCCTCGCACCCTGGACTGTATCACTATCTTCTGCGTACTCCAGGTAAGCGCCGTGCCTGGTTTTGCCAGTTGACCGGCACACACTGCCCCTTTGTTGACTCCGTGGTGGGTGGGAGGCACGCCAGGATGAAGTGGTATACGCGTTCTTACGGGATCCTTAAGCCGCTGTGCCCGGGTAGGCCTCGTTCTTTACCCCAACCATACCATTGATGATATTGCAAACTATACACGTTTTCGATTTTATCGTTACCAAACACGAAATGTCTCGAAGTCTCCATTTGCTATTCAGAAAGCTCTGAAAGGAATAGGCGGGAGAGATCCGAAAGGTGCGTTAAAAGCTACGATCCGAGACTTGCTCATTGAAACCACATCAGCTTCTTACAGACAAAAATCTTTCTTAATGACTAAAAACATTTCTAGACTGCCCTCTAATGGTAAACCCTATAATTCACTTAATTCTTTTGTCGAGGTGTTATATCTGCTTCAGATTTATTGTCCGTTTCAGAAGCAGAAATTCTCGAAGAACTTCTGACCAGGTGTTACCAAGTTGTTAGAAGAATTACTCTGAAAAGATACTGTTATTATCCCAACGAAACATTTAATTCTAACATTCAATGTTTCTAAACTTCCGTCTTCATAAAAGCAGGTTACTTAAACTGTAAGATCCGTCCTTATATACCAAATCCTCTGCGCTAAGTTTTAAGTGCCAGAGGTTTGGACATTTCAAACTTCCCAAGCCGCGGTCAGTTAATTTGTTTTAGATGTGCATCCGCTGGGCATGTTTCCACGGATTGTACACTAGAGCTGAAATGTGTCAATTAAAGTAGAAACCCATCCATCAAATTCAAACTATGCCCAAATGAAATAGAAAAAACAGATCCAGGAAATTAAAACCAGTAAACACATATCCTATTTAGAAGCGCGAAAATTAATAGTTCCTCAGTTAACTCCAACATATGCTCAAGCTACTAAACCGTCAAATATATCAATCCGCAACTCAAACAGATCCAAGCATCACAAATATCTTTGTCCACCTTTTGAAATATCTAAATCCAAAATCTTCTGCCGACCGATGCCAAACACGTCCACAATTTCTGTAGTCTCCACATCATCCTCAAGTAAATCTTCTTCCTTCCCACATCTGCAGTAGACAACAACCCCACTACCTAAACCCATTTTCAATACTAAAATTACCAATGGCAATAGCCTGAGTAATTTCTGCTCTTCATCTTTATTAGCTGAAAAATATACCATTACTTAACCTTTACCACATCCAGTTTCCTCAAACTTCCGCAATATTCTAAGGCTGAAAATAATTTAAACAAAATAGAAAAGAAAAGCCTACAGCAACACCAAAACCAGATATTAAATTTCTGAATGACACCACATAAGCCAAAAGTAACATTTATTACACATCAGAAGATGAAGAAATGTGGGATTACGCAGATGTGGATGAATCTTTAAATTTTGAATTTTTGAATCAGGTTTCCAAAAAAATAATATACACCGACAAGAAATCCAAAAAAAAATAAGTCAAGTGAAAGATTTAAATTATAAATTACATAAAAATTCATTTTATGTTTAACATTGTTTTCAACGTTTTTTATTTTAACTTTCAAGAATTTTAGTGTTAAATTATAAACTGAATTTAGTACGATTTTATTGTATTTTAATATTTAGATGTGCACCTTAATCATATGACATTTTAAAGTTATTTTTGTGTTTTTAAAATTTTATGAAAATTCAACAATGTTTATGCAGCATAGCCAAAATGCTCTTGCGCTATAAAATCTACAATCACTCACTCACTACCCATGAACTATACACTTATAATCTGACTTGTAAAACCTCACCAAAATTTATTAACTTTACTTTAAAACTTCTTTTTATAAATTCACTTCTAGCTTTTATAATATACAAAAATTTTTAAATGAATTTTAAAACAACCTTCTTAAATATTTACTTTAGATATACCATGTGCATAAGCCATTTTAAAATTTTAACTGATCTCCCAAAAATTTTGTGTCATTTAAAATAAAATGTTTGGCGCAGTATAGCTGAAATCGGCTCTGCCAGAAAACTCCACAAAATACCACTCACCCTCATCCAACCTTACCTTCCACTGCAACATTCTTAGAAACTGAAACCCACAATCTCTTACAACCTTTAATACCCACGCAAATTTTACCTGAAATTCAGCCATTAGTTCCCCTTACCAGAGTCTGTCCCCTACTACATCCAATAATTAGTGAACCTTCGAATACATCACACAGAAATCCCAAAAAAAAAATGTAAAACGAAATTCAAGAAATCAGAAGAAAACGACCAAAAATATACAGAAACCAGAAATTGAAATAAAATGCCCCCACATAAACCCAGAAAAGCCAGCACCTCAGGAGCTTTACTACTGATGACGAAGCATTACGCTCGTATATGACGTGGAGGTAAAACTGAGCCAGATCCTCGCGCATATATACGCACTTTTAACACCATCCCGATTCAGGACAAGTAGAAACTACCTTATAACAACATGTATTACCCAACTTACATTAAACAAAATAGGGTTCCATTCCTACCTTTTGAAATTAAGTTTTTATTTTAATATATGTCTGACTTGTAAAACACCCCAAATTACAATTTATTTGCTTTTATCAATAGAATAAGTTTCTTATACATACTTTGATATTTTAAATTTTACTGAGGAGACATTTTTAATTATTTTAAATATAATTAGTTTCAAATTTTATCGCAAATGCTGGCGCAGTTTAGCCATATTTGGCTCTCTCTTGCGCCATAAACCCATACTCACTCACTCACCTCCAGTATGGAGGGAGGTTAGTGGCCTAGGGATACCTCTGCGTTCCCTTTGGCCCACGCTCGTGGTGACGGGTGGCAGGAGGAGCCCGCTCCTGCCTAATCGGTTGGTAGTACCTCTCTTCGGTGTCCCTGACGAGACATCATGTAGGGTTAGTGCTGCAGATAAGTGCGTCGGGTTTACCTGTTGGATCTCACCCTGACTGTATCACTATCTCTGCGTACTCTGGGTAAGCGCCGTGCCTGGTTTCGGCTGCTGACCGGGCACACTACCTCCTTGTTGGACTCCGTGGTGGGTGGGAGGCACGCCAGGATGAAGTGGTATACGTTCTATGGATCCTGCTGCTGTGCCCGGGTAAAGGCCTTGTTTTACCTAAATCAAACCATTACTATACGTGCCATGTTACTTTTGATTTTATCGTTAATAAACAATGAAATGCCCTGGAAGCCTCCATTTGCTATTCAGGAAAGCTCTTGAAAGGAATAGGCGGAGATCCGAAAGCAGGCAAAAGCTACGGATCCGAGACTTGCTCATTGAAACCACACGCTTTTACAGACAAAATCTTTTCTTAATGACTAAAACATTTTAGACTGCCCTTCAATGGTAAAAACCTCATAATTCACTCTTAATTTTTTGTCGAGGTGTTATGCATTCGAGCCAGATTTATTGTCCGTTCCAGAAACAGAAATTCTCGAAGAAACTCGACCAGGTGTTACCAAGGTTAGAAGAATTACTCTGAAAAAGATACTCGTTATTATCCCAACGAAACATTTAATTCTAACATTCAATAGCCCTAAACTTCCGTCTTCAATAAAAGCAGGTTATTTAAACTGTAAGATCCGTCCTTTATATACCTCAAATCCCTCTGCGCTGCTTTTGGCGCCAGAGGTCTGACACATTCTCAAACTCCCGCTGCGGTCATGTTAATCCTTGCTCTTAGGTGTGCATCCGCCAAGTACTTCCTTCCACGGATTGTGTACACTAGAGCCGAAATGTGTGTCAATTGTGCCGAAAACTCATCCATCAAATTCAAAACTATGCCCAAAATGGAAATTAGAAAAACAGATCCAGGAAATTAAACCAGTAGAAATATTGAGTCCCATTTAGAAGCGCGAAAATTAATAGTTCTCAGTTAACTCCAACATATGCTCAAGCTACAACCGTCAGTCATATCAACAGCAACTCAAACAGATCCAAACATCCCAAATATCTTTTTGTCCACCTTAATATACCTAAATCCAAAATATCTTCTGCCAATCAGATGCCAAGTACGTCCACAATTTCTTTAGTCTCCATCATCTCAAGTAAATTCCCATTTCTCACATCTGCAGTAACTCTAGACAACTGCAAATCTCAATACCTATACCCCATTTTCACTCACTACTAAATTACCACAATGGCAATAGCTTTCCGAGTACTTCTGCTTCATCTTTTATTAACTGAAAATATACCAACTGTACCATTACTTAACCCTACCATCCAGTGCACTCGAACTTCCGCAATATCTAAGGCTGAAAATAATTTAAAACAAAATAGAAAAAGAAAAAGCTCACAACAGCACCAAAACCAGACATTAAAAATTGAATGACACCACATAAACCAAAAGTAACATTAATTACACATCAGAAGATGAGGAAATGATTATTTATGATGTGGGATGAATCTTTAAATTTTCGAATTTTAAATCAGGTTTCAAAAAAAATACACGACACCGACAAGAAATCCAAAAAAATAAGTCAAGTGAAAGATTTTAAATTGTTATAAATACCCAAGTTCCCATTTTATGTTTAAGAAGTATTGTTTTCAACGTTTTTATTTTAACTTTCAAGATTTTTAGTGTTAAATTATAAATTGAATTTTAGTAATGATTTTATTGTATTTTAATATTTAGATGTGCAAAATCTTAATCATAAGGACATTTTAAAGTTATTTTTGTGTTTTTAAAATTTTATGAATATTCAAAACAAATATTTATGCAGTATAGTCAAAATGGCTCTTGCGCCATAAAACTCTACAATCACCACCACTCACTCACCAAATGTAAAACAGAGAAAATATTTTTCTGAATACTTAAAATATACTTGCAGGGGAATTCTCCCCACCAATCTGAATTTTTAAATATATTGAAAGTGACTTCTTATACTTTTTTAAGATTTTAAATTTCTAATAGAAATTTTATAAACCTTTAATATTTAAACATATGTTTGGCGCAGTATAGCCAAAATTGGCTCTTGCGCCATAAAACCCCAAATTCACTCACTCACCACAGAAGTTAGCATCTCTGAACCTCAGCCACCTGTTCCTATACCCAGTAATACACTTTCCACCACAAACAATATGTTCACCCCAATTAAAGCTTCATCATCCATGTCCGCTTCCTCATCCAACTCTTACCTACTCAACCCCTTCTAACTCTTACATTAAAAGGAATTAAAAAAAAAAGAAAAAATTCGGGATAGAAAAAAGAAGAAAAAGAATTAATTAAAACAGCTTTAGATATAAAATGACTCCACAAAAACCGAGAAAAACCAGTTTCCTGGAAGAGTATACAACAGGATGAGGAAGAAATGATTGTTTACGACGTCGAAGATGATATTGAATCGAATCCCGATTACGTTAAAAAAAATGGAAAAACTTATTACAAGGGAGAATTAATGTTAACCTGACGAGAGACACAGAAAATTAACTTTTCCGAATACTCAATAAACTTGGTGGGGAATTCTCCTACCAATTTGAATTTTTAAATATATTGAAAATAAATTTTATACCTTTTTTAAGATTTTAAATTCTTATCAGAAATTTTAGAGTATACCTTAATATTTAAACATATGTTTGGCGCAGTATAGCCAAAATTGGAAGCTCTTGCGCCATAAAACCCCCAAATTCACCTCACATCACCTTATTCATCCACTCAAGCACATCTTAATTCCTTCCACATCTTGCAATACTACCAACAACTCAAAGCGAAAGTCTTTGTTACAAATACACACCCATTACTACTACTACTACTACTCTTAGCAATAGCCTCTAAATACTTCCCGCTTCATCGTTATCAACTGAAATACCCCAGTTCTTACAACTTCTAATAAATTTGTTGCCTATCAACTGATGTTCAATCATCAGTTTCCATATCAGAATCTACAGCTACATCCAATAAGGAACATCTTAACACATCCCAACGAAATTCAAGAAATAGAAGAAAACGCCCAAAAATACAAAAACCAGAAATAGAAATAACTCCACATAAACCCAGAAAGCCAGCACCTCAAGAATATACTACTGATGACGAAGACATGATTGTTCATGACGTAGAGGAAAAAACTTGAGCCAGATCCTCTGATAAATTCAAGATGTCAAAAAATGTTTTAAACGATCCTCAAGCATATATACGTGTTAACACTCAACCCGATTCAGGACAAATAAAAGCTAAATATATATATATTTTTTTAACATGTATTGTCTGACTTTTGTTTTTAAGCTAACATGTTCCATTCTTATTTTTCAATTGTTTTTAATTTAATATATGTCTGACTTGGTAAGTAAATCACCAAATTTTCTTTTATTTATTTGAAACGGTTTAATGTGATTGAATTTTAACTTTTTAAAACTGTATTATCATTATATTTAAATATTTTTGGCAAAATATTTTAAATTTCTTATCAAATGCTTGGCGCAGTATAGCCAGAATTGGCCTTGCGCCAGAAACCCCTACATTCACTAACACCACTCACCCGAAGAGACATTTTTATAAAATATTTTAATGGTCTGACTTGGTAAGTAACCTCACCAAATTTTCTCTTTAATTACTTGAAAAGGTTTTATGTGATTAGAAATTTTAACTTTTTAGAACTGTATTGTCATTATTTTAAATATTTTATAAACATTTTAAATTTTATTATATCAAAATGTTTGGCGCAGTATAGCCTAAATTAGTTTGCGCCATAAAACCCTACTCTCACTCACACTCACTCACTCACACCTCGAAGAGACACTGCTGTAGGCTAGTGCTGCAGCATAAGGTGTCGGTTTACAGGTTGATCCTCACCTGGACTGTATCACTCATCTCTCGGTGTACCTGTAAGCGCCGCGCTCCGGTTCTTTCGCTTTCACTCTGGACCGGCACACCGCCTCCCTTGTTGACCTCGCGGTGGGTGAAGCCCGCCAGGACGAAGTTGTATACGCGTTATTATGGATCCAATGCTGCTGTGCCCGGTAAAGGCCCGTATTACCCACTTCACATACAAAGTTTCAACGACTGCCAGATTTTACTATTATCACTTGAAAACAATGAAATGTCAAAGAAATCTCCCCTTTGCAATACAAAAAGCTCTGTAGGAATAGGTGGAGAACCGAAATCCGTTAAAAGATTGCGTTCCGGGGATCTGCCATTGAAACAAACTCGCTCTTCAAACTAAGTCCTTTTTGCTTTGCCAAATCTTTCCTAAATAGTCCTGTTAAGCAATAAGTCCACACAAAACACCCTAATTCCCGCCGTGGTGTCATTTGAACTGACCTGTTGAGCACCCCTGAAGCGGAAATCCTCGAGGGTTTTCCAATCAGGGTGTTATTCAGGTCAGAAGAATCACTATTAAAAGACTCTACACATATTCCAACTAAACACATAATTTTAACTTTCAATAGCCCAATACTACCAAATAAATATAAAAGCCGGTTACTTGAATTGTAAAATCCGTCTTGCCATTATTACCGAACTCCACTGCGCTGTTTCAAATGCCAGAGGTTCGGTCATTCTAAAACTTCCTGCTGCGATTGAACTTACTTGCTCTAGATGTGCATCTGTTGGACATACTCATCAGATTGCAGTTCAGAGCCTAAATGTATTAACTGCCTTGGAACCCCATACTGCTGATTCAAACTCTTGCCCCAAGTGGAGAACTGAAAAAGAAATTCAAGTAATCAAAACCACAAATATATGCCTTTATTTAGAAGCACGAAAATTTCATTAGTTCCAATAGTTATCCCAGACTTATGCACAGGCTCTCAAACCCTCAAATGTGTCCATAATATCTCAAACTGATGAAACCATTACAAAATAGTATGTCTGCTGCTGAAGTTATTACATAACCATTGATACCTGTTCCAAAGCAAGTAAATAAATATCTTCCAAAATTCCTACAGTTTCCAAATCATCAACCATATAACTAAGCAAACTCTTACCATCCACATCTTCTGTAACAGTTTACACTGTCATCTGTGAATCTCAACTATCTGTTCCTTTTAATAGGATACTACTCCACCATATCTAATAGTTTATTCAAAATCTCTTCCGATACAAATACACCTTTTAGAAACTGAAACCCTCCCTCTTGTAACCTTCTTGGCCACCAACATTTGCACCTTAACTGAAATTCAACCATTAGTTCCCTTTACCAGAGTCTGTCCCTACTTACATCCAATAGTGAACCTTCAAATGCATCAGAAATCCTAAAAAGTGTAAAACAAAATTCAAGAAATAGAAGAAAACGCCCAAAAGTACAGAAACCAGAAAATAAAAATAAAAATGCCCACATAAACCCAGAAAGCCAGCACCCCAAGAGTATACTACTGATGACGCAGCTTACGCTTGTATATGACGTGGAGGAACTTGAGCCAGATCCCTTCTGGATAAATTCAACATGTCAAAAAAATGTTTTAAAACAAGCCTACACATATATATACGCGCGTTAACACCAACCCGATTCAGGACAAGTAAAAACTAATTTTATGTAAATACATGTATTGCCCGACTTGTATTAAACAAAACTGTTTCATTCTCCTTTTCTAATTGTTTTTTATTTTAATATATGGTCTGACTTGTAAACCCCACCACCCTTTCTTAATTACTTGAAAACGTTTTTATGTGATTAGAAATTTTAACTTTTTAGAACTGTATTGTCATTATTTTTATAAACATTTTAAATTTCAAAATATTTAAATTTTATTTTAACAAATATTTGGCGCAGTATAGCCTAAATTGGCTCTTGCGCCATAAAACCCTACTCTCACTCACTCACTCACCCGGGTAAAGGCCTCGTATTACCCACTCTCAATGTTGATCAAGTATCAAAAAATACAAGATTTTTACTGATTTCTCTGCCAAATAACGATATGTTAAATAAATCTCCTTTTGCAATACATAAAGCCTTATTAGGAATAGGTGGTGAACCGAAATCTATAAAACGATTAAGATCCGGGGATCTACTTATTGAAACGATATCTGCTTTACAAACCAAGTCATTTCTTCTCGCTAAAAACTTTCTTAACTCGCCTGTAACTATAACTCCTCACAAATCTCTTAACTCTTGCAGAGGTGTCATTTCTGAACCTGACTTGATGAGCACTCCTGAATCAGAAATCCTTGAGGGATTTTCAGATCAGGGTGTAACTCAGGTCAGGAGAATCACAATAAAAAAAGACTCTACAATTATTCTCACCAAACATTTAATTTTAACATTTAATAATCCTAAACTACCAAACACAATAAAGGCCGGTTATTTAAATTGTAAAATTCGTCCCTACATACCGAACCCTCTGCGCTATTTCAAATGCCAGAGGTTCGGACACTCTCAAACTTCCTGCCGCGGTCAATTAACATGTTCTAGATGTGCATCCGTTGGACATTCCTCCATGGATTGTACTCTAGAACCAAAATGCGTTAATTGCTCCCAGTCCCATTCATCAGACTCAATGCCCGTTTCGTTTATCAGCTGGAAAAGAACAGATGCATTCCTCTGTTTCAGAGTGGCTTCCGTAAGGGAAGATCCACTCTCGACAACATTGTCATACTTGAAAACAAAGTTAGAAATGCATTTGTCCGGAGGAATCATCTTGTTTCTATTTTCTTTGATATCGAAAAGGCATATGACCGTACTTGGCGCTATGGAATACTCCGCACTCTTTTTAACATTGGTCTTCGTGGAAATTTACCAATTTTTATTCAAAATTTTTTAAGTTTACGTACTTTTAAAGTTCGTTTGGGTAACACTCTTTCTACTTCTTTTTTACAAGCTGAGGGAGTCCCTCAGGGAAGCATTCTGAGTGTCACCCTTTTTATCTGTCATATTTCACCCATCTTAAATATTTTATCGCCTTCTATACAGGCTTTTTTTTGTCGATGACTTGCAGATAAGTTGTGAAGGCTCGGATATGCGCATGATTGAACGACAGTTACAAACTGCCGTCAACAATATTTTAAAATGGTGCGACACCAACGGTCATAGTATTTCGGCCAGCAAGAGTTGCTGCGTGCACTTTTGCCGCAAACGGGGTATTCATCCCGACCCCGAAATATGCATCCGTGATGTACAAATTCCTGTAGTTCCAAACGTACGATTCCTCGGAGTAATTTTCGACCGCCGGCTCACTTTCCTTCCGCATATTTTACAATTGCGGAAGAAGTGTGAAAAGTCTTTAAACCTCTTGAAGGTGTTGTCTAACACCTCCTGGGGCGGATCGAACATCATTACTCAGAGTGTATCAGGCAATCGTACTCTCTCGCATCGACTACGGATGCGTTGTATACGGATCAGCATGCAACTCTACTCTGAAAAAACTTGCCCCTCAGGGGGCTCACCCCCTCAGGGGGCTCACCTTCTTTAGGTGAGTACGGGTTTCCGCCCCCGAGGTGCCCTAGTGATCTTTTCCTCCTCCAAAAGGGTTTACTGTTTTTGGGTAAACATGGGCTTCACGAACCCAGGGTACCCTAGTGATCTTTCTCTATTTTCGGCCCTTCTTTTTGCCATTCAAATTTCCCTTTTCTTCCTTCCCCGCTAGACCACGACCTATACTAAAAATAAACTTTGTTCAAATTTTTTTTTCTGATGAAAAAACTTACTTTTTACTACTAACATATTATGGTTTACATTTTATATTGCGTTAATTTAGTTTTTTTTCGTATATTTATTTTACTACTTTGATTATGTTATTTCATTTGTTTTCGACTAACAATTGGTTTTCCACCCGCATGTTTGCCGTGTGCGGCGCCCCGAAAGGGGAAAATGGTGTTCTGGGGATCCTTTTGGTTCCCTTTGCCCGCTTCTCCAGTATGGAGGAGATTAGTCCAGGGATCCCCTCTGCGTTCCCTTTGGCCCCTTCACTGTAGACGGGTGGCGGGGAGTGGCCCGCTCCTGTCAATCGGCCTGGTAGTACCCTCTCTTCGGTGTCCCGAAGGGCACTGCTAGGGGTTGGGCTGCAGATAAGGGGGTGTCGGGTTTACCGTTGGATCCTCACCGGGACTGTATCACTATCTTCTGGGTACTCGGGGTAAGCGCCGTGCCTGGATTTGGCCAGTTGACCGGCACACTGCCTCCCTTGTTGGACTCCGTGGTGGGTGGAGGCACGCCAGGACAAAGTGGTATCGCGTTATTATGGATCCAAGCTGCTGTGCCCGGTAAAGGCCTCGTATTACCCAACCTAAGTATTGAAAAAATTTGGGTGACTAATGCAAGATTTTTACTACTTCCTTACCGAATAATGACATGTCTACTAAATCACCTTTTGCTATACAGAAAGCACTCTTTGGGAATAGGTGGTAAACCCCAAAATCAGTCAAAAGATTAAGGTCAGGGATCTACTAATAGAAACACTCTCTGCTATACAAACTAAGTCTTTTTTTCCCAAAAACGTTTCTTAATTCACCTTTAATAATAAGTCCGCATAAAACTCTGAACTCGTGTCGGGTCATTTTGAACCTGACCTGTTGACCACTCCTGAACCGGAAATCTTTATGGATTTTCTGAACAGGTGTAATTCAGTCAGAAGAATCCTTAAAGACCTCAACACTTATTCCAACTAAACACTTAATTTTAACTTTCAATAGCCCAAACTTACCGACAACAATAAAAGCTGGCTACCTGGGAAATTTTAAAATACGGCCATACATACCGAACCCTCTGCGCTGTTTTAAGTGCCAGAGGTTCGTCACTCCCCAAAACCCCTTGCCGCGGTCAAATTAACATGCTCTAGATGTGCATCCGTTGGGCATTCTTCCACGGATTGTACTCTGGGGCCGAAATGTATTTAAATTGTTCATCGCCTCACTCTGCAGATTCTAAATTATGTCCCAAATGGAAAATAGAAAAAAAAATACAGGAAATCAAAACAAACAAAAATATTTCTATTTAGAAGCTGAAAATTACTACCCCCCCAGATATCTCAGACATATGCTCAGGCTGCTAACTCTTCACCGGTATCTTCTGCTACGCAGACAGCTGAAAATCTCACTAAAATAGAATGTCCACCTTTAAAATTATTGCAACCACTTTTTATCTCCCCCCAAAACCCGATATATCACAATCCCACTCCTGCTGTTACCACAACATCGTCTTCAACCCAGTGCGGCTCTTTCCGTCAACCTCTTCAATAGCAGCTACAGAGTCAGAGCCTCAGCCACCAACTCCTGTGTCCGATGCCATGCTTTCGCAGCCAATAGTATTATTTCCCCAAGAATCATCTTCGTCAATCATCCGCATCCCCATTCGACCCCGATAATCTAACCCCTTCTACATCCACAACAACGCATTATCCAAAGCAAAACTCAAAAACTCTTGCACGAAAAAGAAAAAAATTACCGAAAGCACAAAAGCCAGAAATTAAAATTAAAACGACACCTAGCGTGCCCAGGAGAATTTCTTATGAAGATGATGATAAGATAATTTATGAAGAGGAAGAATTAGAAGAATATACAACACGTTCATTAACCCCGACCAGATACAGAAATTAAAATTTTGAATTCATATTTGTCAGACTTGGTGGGGGAAATCCTCACCAAGATCTGTTTACTTTTTAATTTCAGAACTGATTTTTTCACTGATTTTTTGAGATTTTACTTTTTTTTACTCTTGACTCTTTTTTAAACTTTTTTAACCATTTAACACTTTAAATCTTTTAACAATTGTTTGGCGCAGTATAGCCAGAATTGGCTCTTGCGCCATAAAACCCCAAACTCAATCAATCAATCAATCAGGGGCCCCACCTTCTTTAGGGTAATTCCCCCGGGTTTCACGCCCCCAAATTCCCTAGTGATTTTTTTTCTCTTCCAAAAGGGGTTTACTGTTTTTTGGAAAAACATGGGTTTCGAACCCAGGGTACCCCTAGTATTTTTTCTTTTTTTTTGGGCCCCCTTTCTTGCCATTCAAATTTCCCTTTCTTTTCCCTTTTTCCCGTCTGACCAAACCTATAGGGGAAAAATTAAACGTTTTGTTTTTTTTATTTTTTTTCTGATGAAAAAATTTTTACGTTTACTACTAAACATTTAGGTTTACATTTTATATTGCTTTAAATTTTATTTTTTTTTTTTATATTTATTTTTTTTACTTTATTAAATTTCTTTTTTTTTCGACTAAAAACGGGTTTTCCCCCCCCTGTTTGCCGTGTGCGGCGCCCCGTGGGGGGAAAAAATGGTGTTCTGGGGATCCTTTGCTTTCCCCTTTTCCCCCGCTTCTCCAGTATGGGGGAAATTAGGCCCTAGGGTTACCTCTGCGTTTTTTTGGGCCCACGCCCACTGTAAAAGGGTGGCGGAGTCCCCCCGCTCCTGTCAATCGGCTGGTAGTTTTTCCTCTTCGGTATCCCCGAAGAGCCCTTGCCCGGGGTTAAATTGGGAAAAAGGGGGGCCGGCCCCCTTTGGACCCCTCCCCCCGGGACTTAAATAATTATATTCTGGAAAAAACTCCAGGTAAGCACCGTGCCGGGTTTTTGGCCAGTTGACCGCCCACCCCCCCGGGTTGGACCCCGTGGTGGGTGGAGGCACGCCAGGATAAATGGTATACGCGTTGTTATGGATCCAATCTGCTGTCCCCGGGTAAAAGGCCCCGTATTCCCCAACACACCTAACGTCGATAAAACTGCCAAAACCACGATTTTTAATTTTATCCCCCCAAACAAAATATGCAAAAAAATCCCCATTTTATTCATTAAAAGCACAAATTTTGGAATGGTGGCGAACCTAAGTCAGTAAAAGGGTTTTACATCCGGTCCCCCAATGAAACTCAAACAAAAAGTCATTTCTTCTCGGAAATCATTTTTTTAAAGAACCAGTAACAAAAAGCCCCAAAAAACCCCAAAATTCCCGTCGTGGTGTTTTTTTCCAACCCCCCGACCTGCTTTTCCCTCCCAATCAAAACCCGGGGATTCCCCCAAATCAGGGTGTTATTCGGGTCGGGAAAAATCCAATTTAAAAAAAGACTCAACACTTTTTCCCAACCAAACACTTAATTTTAACTTTCAATAGCCCAAACTTCCCCCAACAATAAAAGCTGGCTACCTAAACTGTAAAATACGCCCATACATACCGAACCCCTGCGTTGTTTTAAAATTGCCAGGGGTTCCCGGTCACCCCAAACCTTTGCCCCCGGTCAGTTAACATGCTCTAGAGGGCATCCGTTGGGCATTTTTCCCCGGGTTTCTCGGAGCCAAAAATTTTGTAATTTCCCAGCCCCATCCATCCGATTAAAAATTTATCCCCAAAGGGGAAAAAATAGAAAAGAGATACAAAAAATAAAACAAATAAAAATATTTCTTACCCAAAAAGCACGTAAATTAAAAGCCCCACAGTTATCTCAAACTTACGTCAAGCTCCAAATTTTCCCTTTTTAAAAAAAATTGTACAAAAAACAGAAAAAATAAAACAAAAAAAAATCCCCCCCTTCAAAAAATTTGGGAACCATTTTTCACCCAAACCCAAGCCCAAACAGTATTAGAATCCACTCCTAATATTTCCAGATCATCATCCTCAACCTTTACTCTTGCCGTCCACCTTTTTCAATAGCAGCTACTAACTCAGACCCTCAACCTACCCCCCTAGCAATAACCAAAAATATTTCCCCCACTTCATCTTTCCCAAACTAAAATCCCCCCAGTTCTAAAACTTATAATTCCACTCTATCAACTGATGTTAAATCCCTTTCCATATAAAGAATCTACAGCTACATCCAAAAAGGAACATCTTAACAATCCCAACGAAATTCAAGAAAAGAAGAAAACGCCCAAAAAAACAAAAACCAAAATAAAAAAAAAAGCCCACATAAACCCAGAAAAACCAGCACCTCAAGAATATACACTGAGAAAACGACATGCTTGTATATGACAAGAGGAAAAAAACCGAGCCAGATCCTCTGGGTAAATCCAAGAATTTAAAAAAAGTTTTTATACGATCCTCAAGCAAAATATACGCAAGTTAACACCCAACCCCGGGTTTAGGGCAAAAATAAAAAGCAATTTTATAACATTATTTCCCGACTTTGTTTAAAAAAAAAATTTTTCCATTCCCCCTTTTTCCCAATTTTTTTTTTTTTAATGGGGTGGGCTTGGCTTTGGGGGGGCAACTCCCCCCAAATTTTTTCTTTAATCCCGGAAAAGTTTTATGTGATTAGAAATTTTAACTTTTTAGAACTGTATTGTCATTATTTTTTTAAAAATTTTATAAAAAATTTTAAATTTTATTATTAAAAAAGTTTTGGGGCAGTTTATAGCCCCAAAAGGCACTTGGCCCCCAAAACCCCTCTCACTCCCCACCACTCCCCCGATCAAGGGGGTTATTCAGGGCGGGGGAATCACAATAAAAAGATCAACTGTTATAAGACCAAAAAACAATTTTTAAACCCTTAACAGCCCCCCACACCCCAAAAAAATTTGGTTTTTTAAAAATTTTAAAATCCGTCCATACATTCCGAAACCTCTGCGCTGTTTTAAATTTCCGGGGGGTTTGGAAACCCCAAACTGCCTGGGGGAGGACAATTGACGTGCTCTAGGTGGCCCTCTGTGGGGATACCTTAAATTTCAGTCTGGGCTGAAATGCGTCAATTGTACACAGCAACACTCCGCCCCGGGTTCCCCAAACTTTGCCCAAAAAAAGGGGAAAAAAAGAAAAAAAAATCCAAACAAAAAACAAACAAAACATATCGTATTTAGGGAAACCCGAAAATTTAGCCCTCCCCCTTCCGAAAAAACGCTCAAGCTGCCCCAAAACCTCTGTTAAAAAAAATTTTTCAATTAAACAGACAAGATATAACCCAAAATAAAAAGTACACCTTTTAAGTTTTTAACCACTAAAACCAATCCCCAAAAAAAATATATCAATAACCACCCTTTTATATCCACATCATCTTCACCCAAAGGAACTTTTGCCGTCCACCTCTGCCCCCGGGAAACTAATACCTTTTAAATTTAACCACCTATTCCTGTATCCCGGTGACGCCTTTTTCCCCAAAATAATAAATTTTTCCCCCATTAAAACCCTAACCATTCCGCTTCCTTCCCTCCGTTCCGGTATTCAACCTTCTTCTGACTCAACAATATCACATAAAGCCCCCCCTTCAACCCCCTGTATCAATTTTTCACCCTTACCACCAAAAAAATGTCCCTGTTTTTGAAAAAAGAAAACCCTGTACCGAATACCATCCTTCTCCATCCCAGGGTGCAAAACAAACCTTCTCCGAAGAAAAAAAAGTCCGAAAAAAAGTCCACCTCCGAAAAAGACATAAAAAGGCGCCCCCCCAAAAATAAAACCACCTAAAGGAGAAACAACCCGACGGGGAAAATGATTGTATACGATGTTCCGGGGAAAAGATGGAATCACCGAAGAAAAAAAATTCCCCCAAAGGGAATAGAAATACTTTCCGGGAAAAATGGTGGGAGACTGAGTCTTGGAAACCTTTTAGAATACCTCACACGTTGACTCCAACCCGTAACAGAAAAAAAACGGGAAATTAAAAAAAAAAAATTTTTAAACATTTTGCAACATATAATTTTATTTTTAAAACAAAATTTACATTTTTTTCATTTAATTTTTTCTTTATACCTTTTTTTTGTTTTAAATTTATCCGTTATTTTAAGATCTTGGACATTTTGGGGATTTCATCACCAAAATTTTTTCCCCTTTTTGACTTTTAATAAAATGTAAAATTTAAAATTTGAATTTTAAAACTTTTAATAATTTTCATGCAAATAAAATTTATACTTTAAGTATTTAATTTAAAAAATTTTTTAATGGAAATTAAAAAAAATGTTGCATTATACCCGAAATCGGCTCTTTGGCCAATAAAAAAAAATCACCACTCACTCAATAGCGCTCCCTTTCGATCCTCAATCCCTCTCCTCCCCTAAAACGCCTCCACCAATAATAAGTTCCCCCCCTTTTAAAACCTTCATAAACCCAAACCCCTTCCTCGCCCAATTTCCAATAATCCCCCCTTCTACAATAACACAAATTAAAAAAACAAAAAAAATCTGGGGTAAAAAACAAAGAACTCAAAACAGTAATAGATATTAAAATGGCTCAGAAAAAACCTCAAAAAATCTACAAATCGAATATAAACGGATGAGGAAGACAGATTGTTATGCCGTTGAAAACAACCGAAATGATTCCCTCGACAAATTCCCATGAAGGGTTTACAAGAACAATCCTGCTTTTTATGTACGTAAAAACTCCAACACGGGGAAAAGGTTCCGACTAATTTTATTAATCACATAGATTGTTTAAAAACTTTTTAATAAGCAAAATTTTTTTTTTTCAATGCTTTTTTTTTAAGATACAGTTGACTCGGTGGGGGAAACCCCCCCACCAAATTTTTTTTGCTTTTTAATTATAACTTTTTAATACGTGATTTGAAATTTTATCTTTTTTAAAAATTATTTTCAAGGCTTTTTTTATATTTTATTAATGTTTTAATTTTTAAAAATTTTTGGCGCAGTTTAGGTTTTTTTGCCCAAAACCCCCAATTCACTCACTCCCACGAAAAAAATTGACCCTGTCCACATATGGATTGAGAATCTGCTCTGGCGCGTTTCGCCATCACCAGTGCAGATTCTATGTTAAATTAACCAGCTTCCCCTAGATCTTGGAAAAAAAAGCTTTTTTGCTATTTTTCAAGATCGTCCGTCCATCACACCCTCTGAAATTTTATAGAAAAACCCCGCATGAAGGCGATGCCCGGCCGTCTCATCCGGCCATTTTGGATGGATGAAACTTTTGTTTTCCGCTCGACCTCCAACGTGGATACCCAGCAAAGAAAAATTTTAAAATTCCAACCGGAACCGCCACATTTCCCCTAATCAACCCTTTTTTCCTTACAAAAACCCGGACCCATCGTTTTCAACCACTTCGCTTACCATCGCAGTCGTATAGAAATTTTTTGCCGTTTTCAGATGGTTCGAAACGTACAGATTAGTTGGGTGTGAGTCGGATTGAAGATACTGCACGGTTATGGCCGCCCGCAGTGTTTTACTGCAGAAGCTTTGCCATTTACCGGGCCCTTTAATTAATCGACTCAATATCCCCAAATACTGCATCTATCGCAGCTGATGATTTGAAACGCTTGAAAACTAAAAGATCGGTGTCCGT